>JAHPZR010004925.1:50000-73672 GCA_019787425.1 Platygyra sinensis
TTGAAAAATGTGCAAAATATGCAAATGAGATGACTGATCACGTTATACACTTAACTCAAAATTATCTCAAGTACATAAATAGAGCTATCTTGGAAAATTTGCAACACAGATTATTGAAACTTGGCAGGCTAATAGTTCTATAGGAAACACACCCGTAGCTATAAAAATTATTCACTCTGTCCCAGTCCCCACCCACTTAAATTCAATATGTTATAGTGATTTTAAGCTCGAAAAACGCTAAGCAGGGCCACAAACTGTGGCTAACATATTTATATGCTGCTGGATCATACATACGAGGCACCATTTTTAAATATGAAAACAGAACGCTGAAAGAGGCCAGAAATGCCGTTAATATTCGGGAGGTCTGGAACCCAGTATGTTGCCATGGTAATAAAACTTTTAAGCTCATATTGTGTTGCACCTTTAGTAGAACCTTACTGCAAAGAATCAAACATTTCTGTTAAAAAATGGCCGAGATATCTTTTTTCATCATATTTGATCAAAATTTGGTTGAGTATATGACGTCATCACTTGGCTAATTTGCATATTTTAAAAACTTGAATATCTCTGGAACGAAAAGAGATATTTGAAAAAAGTAAACGGCATTTTTCTTCTCATACAGACTACTTGTTTATGTTTTAAAATGGTTTCAATACGAAACATGCGATTTTCGTCATAGTACTAGTACCATTCTCTGTCAACATCTCAATAGAGGCGAAGATTAAGGAATCTCAAAACCAACTATTTTCTCGCTAGATGGAAAAAGGGATCGCCGAAAGAAGGATGATGCTGCCATTTCGTTCAGAAAATTGTCAAGGTAGTTGGCTCATTGCTTTGTATTTTGTGTGAACTTTGTCGGGCAAAAGTCTTGGAAGTGTAGGAAACACGGAGCTCAAAGGGCAAATAATGGAGATGCAGGCTTTCTTGTGATAGTCGTAACAAACGGCTATACTACATGTGATGTTCTAAATATGACATAAATTATTAACTTTTTGCTGATGGGTTGTGCCTTAGCTTTTCGGTTTAATCTGCTGCTATGAGGTTAATTATCCTATGCGTCCCTAGGGAGCAACTAGTGCCCGCTAGCCCAGGGAGTTAGTCCTGCTCACTGCCTCAAAGAGTGCATGCTACTCGCTAAACCAGAGAGTAGCTGCTGCACGGTAGCCCAGGAAAGGCACTCGACTATTAATGAAAGATTGAGCTTTTGCGTATGACAGTTCTTCGTGTCCTTTGATGAGACTAAAACGAATCGAAAGAAAAATAACTAAACAACGCAGAATTTTTTCTACGTTCTCCACAAAAATGCGCAACCAGCTTAAAACTTACGGCAAAGAGTACAAACATTCCTGAAGAAACTGTCATGTTATGGCCATCTGTTTTAACCAGAAAAAACTCGAACGATCAACAACAAACAGCCGCCACTCTATTTGTACACACAAGAAGCTCATTGTTCTCGTAAGATGATCGTGTGGAGCTATGGGTAGAAAACGCGAACACCACCTCAAAATTGACGAAGAAAGAGAATATACTCCGAATACTCGCAGAACTTTAATTGTCTCCATGTTGTGAGGTCATGGGGTTATCAATTCTTAACTCGAAAAAGCTGTAAAACACTCGCCTGCGGCTCGTTTTCTCCAACATTTCTCACTCTCTCAAACTTTCACTCGTGTTTCTATAACTCGACAGAAGTGAATTATGAATTGTTTCTGTTTAGATTAAAAAGTAAAAACTCCACCCGAAGAACAAACTCTATGCCATTCCTCGTTTTCATGCGTTATCATTTGCGGTTGGGGATAATTTCTGGTCTGGGGATGATTTGCAGTGCTATAACTGAAAACTGACGCATAATTTAAATTCAATTTTTTGAATGGTGTTTGACTAGTTTTTAACCATCTTATGTGCATGCTGGGCTGCAAAATCAAATTTTCAGTAACCTCCTTCCTCTTATCAAAACTTCCTGTTATTTTTATTCATGTTTATTTGAACACAAGCTAGCTTGAAGTTGCGATGACGTCTTGACATAACATTTATGTTAAATTAATTAAAAGCTACCTTGAACGAGAAATAATATTTTGACGGGAAAAGAACAAAATACTCGAGGGTTTTTTGAACAAAAAAAGTTAATAGAATACACAAGTTTTTGTTTTCTCGAAGCACAGAATAAAACGTCTTCGGAAAAATAAACTTTGTCGTCGAAATTACATTGTTACGGGTTCTTGACGACTGGTGATATTTTTGTTTTTAGTTTGCCGAAGAAATAAATTTAAATTCAGTCACTTGAATGAATTTTAATTAATAGGGTTTAGCTTATAATAATCGAAAGCAGGCCTGCAGAATATAATAATGTTCAACATTCTCCCTTTTGTCAAAGCGTTTACAAAACTGCGCAATATATTAAGCTAACAGTCGATGTCGCAATGACGTCCTGACAAAAATATGTATTAACTTCTAGGTTACCTTTATCACGAACCCACTCGGACAAAAAAGAATTAAGAGGATAACAACGAAATCAATGTTTAAATTCTCAATAGCTGGACATTGTACATGTAGGCTTTTAACTGAGTGGTCGTTAAAAAAAATTTGGCGTGTCTCTTTCATTGAAATGAAATATTCACCTGACAACAGGTGCGTGAGATGGAATTGCGGGAGGGTAGTTGACAAAATTGGTGATATAAATATTTAGCGCGGATTATATGTGTGTAAATTGAACGGGAAGTCTTAGTAATAGTAGAAGGAGTCAAACTGATATGAATAGAAATCGCTCTGAGTAGTTTATCTGTCACAGCTGCCACGTTTGCCAACCACAGAGACACAACACACCATCTTTTATTACAAAGTGTTGACTCCCAAGGAGGTGTTATTTCGGCGGCATATCTCCAGATGGTGCTGTCTCAATGCTATCTTGATATTTTCCATAAGCCTTGAGAGCTGAAGACATCCATTCTTTGAAAATGGATGTTGTTGGGCTCGTTTTTTTGTCGTGGATTTCAATCATGCTTCGTCCAACGCACGCGGCGGGTGAGTTCTATAGCTGAAAACTGAAGCATAATTTACATTCAATTATTTGAATGGCGTTTGACTAATTTTTAACCATCTTATGTGCATGCTGGGCCGCAGAATATAATTTTCAGTAAACTCCTTCCTCTTATCAAAAATTCATGTTATTTTTATTTGAACATAAGCTAAGGTTGAAGTTGCGATGATGTCTTGACATAGAAATTTATTCAATATTCATGTTAACTTAATCGAAAGCCGAAAAAAATAGTTTGACGGGAAAAGAACGAAATACTATGGAACTCGAGAGTTTTTTGAACAAAACAACTTTAAAAGAATACACAAGTTATTGTTTTCTCGAAACACGGAATAAAACGTCTTCGGAAAAATAAAATTGGTCGTCGAAATTATATTGTTACGGTTTCTTGACGACTCAGGGCTACAGAATATAATAATGATGTTCAACATCCTCACATTTTTAAAAACGTTAACAAAATCGCACAACATATTAAGTTAGCGGTCATTGAAATAAAATATTCACCTGAGAACAGGCGCGTGAGATGGAATTGGGGAGGGGTAGTTGGCAAAACTGCTGATGGAAATGTTTAGCGCGGATTATATGTGTGTAAATTGAACGGGAAGTCTTAGTTATAGTAGGAGGAGTGAAACTGATATGAATAGAAATCGCTCTGAATAGTTTATCTGTCATAGCTGCGACGTTTGCCAACCACAGAGACACAACACACCATCTTTTATTACAAAGTGTTGACTCCCAAGGAGGTGTTATTTCGGTGGCACATCTCCAGATGGTGCTGTCTCAGTACTATCTTGATATTTTCCATAAGCCTTGAGAGTTGAAGACATCCATTCTGCTTTAAAAAAAGATGTTGTTGGGCTCGTTTTTCTGTCGTGGATTTCAATCATGCTTCGTCCAACGCACGCGGCGGGTGAGTTCTAAAATGTCCTTACATTTTAATCTATACTCTTTGACTGGCGTTCTTGTCGACGTTGTGTATCCTAACACCACCAAATCCTCGGGGTCTTATCGCGAAGTCTGCCTCATAAGCGGTTCAAGCTTCTTGTTGGCTCTTCTCTTAAACCTCCTCTTCTCGTTGGCTTTTTCCCGGGGTACTCCAATCTTTTCTTCAGTTCGTGAAAGCCGACATTTTTAAACTTAAAAATTGAATATGACCGAGAATCCAAGCGCCACGGTCAAAAAGTCTGTTACAGGCTACTCTCCGTAGCGTATTTCTGGGTAAAATTTTCTCGGGTAAATCTTCTCTCTCACAGTTTATCGTCAATTACCGATAAACTAAGAGTGCAAAAAGTAAAAACTATGGAAAAATATACAGGTACTAAATTGGTTTAATCGTTTTGATGATGATGATAATGATGATAGTGATAATTTGAAAAAGAAATTTGCTCTTTCGATCTGAAAGTTGCAGTCATTCTTGTTTTCTTTGTCTTTCGTAGAAGCTTTTTGATTTAGTACTCTTCGGTATTAATTAAGGACAGCTTTTGAATTGTCAAAATACTGAAACATGTTTTGAGGAAAAAAAAAACAAAATAAAACATTTTCATGGAGATTTCTAACTCTTGATTCGTTACGTTCCTCACAAATAACACTTCAGCAACGTTACCGAAACTTATTTGTAATCTGCTTTTCATTCAATTTTGACGTTAATTGGCGATGAGCTATGAGTGCAAAAGGTAAAACCTATGGAAAAATATACTATGGTTTTAACGTTTTGATGATAATGTTGTTGATGATGATGATGATGATGATGACAATAATAATTTGGAAAACCAATATTCTCTTTCGATCTAAAAGTAGCAGTCATTCTTGTTTTCTATGTTTTTCGTAGAAGAATTTTTGTTTAAAGCCCTTCGGTATTAATTAAGGATAGCTCTTGCATTGTCAAAATACTGAAACAGGTTCTGAGATAAAAAAAAAAAAAAACTTTCATGGAGATGAAATGAAATTCTTGATACGTCACCTTTCTCAGAAATAACACTTCAATAACGTTACCGGAATTTATTTGTAATTTGCTTTTCATGCAATTTTGTTGCGCATCTAAGAGGCAATTTGGTCTAACACTCCTTAAAACGAACATGACTGGAAACGTTTTTGTTACAGCAAGCATTTCAAAAAGTAGAATTTGTTTCTGTCACGAGTCGATTTTAAACGCAGTATTGTAAATTCGGGTAACCATTTTGCAAGTTTTTAACCCTTGAACATATTGGCGCATCAGACATTTTTTTTCATACACTGTGTATATGTTACAAAAAAAAATTGCGAGACAGGCTGTTTGAAAACACCCAAAGAAGCTATTAACGGACTTTTTCTTTAAAGTTCATCTGAAGCCTACGAACGAACGTGGAACATTCTAGACGAGAGGTTTGGTCACCCGTTTATAGTAACAAATGCGTACAGAGACAAGCTACGAAAATGGCCTAAGATCGGTATGAAAGATCACCAAGGGCTCAGAAGATTTGCTGATTTCCTAACAAGTGTGGAAACTGCTATGCAAGTAATCGAAAATCTAAACGTCTTGAATGACTGCATGGAAAACCAGAAGCTACTCACCTAATTACCACACTGGCTCGTTTCATGGTGGACCAGAGAAACCACAAGAATAATGTAAGAAGAAAGGAAGTATCCAGATTTCAAGACCTTTACAACCTTTAGCAGTATTGAAGCAGATCTCTTATGCAATGCTAGTTCGTCTTGTTATGCCGTAAAGGAGGTGGAAAAGGCGACAGACAGCACTCACCAGGAACCAAACCCAAAATACGGCGGCAAAAAGTCTGTTCATAACACCAAGTCGACGGGAGAAAGTTCAAAGGAGCTAAACAACACCTCAAAGTCGCAACCGCGGTGTTCATTCCGCAAAAAGACCGACCATCTGTTGAATGCCTCGTAAAGTTTAAGGTAGAGACTCGCGGAAACAAACTGAATTTTGTCAAAGGAAACAGCCTTTGTTTCGGAGGCCTGGGAAAGGGACTCATATCTAGTGATTGCAGGAAGAGGCTGACCTGTGCGGCCTGTAACAAAAGTCACCCACCTGTCTTCACGAGGAAAGTTACCCTAAGAAGCCAGAAGAAGAGAAGAAAAGTAAAGAACAGAAACCCACCAATTTTCGCAAGACCACATCATGTACATCGCAAGGCGCCTCCACTAACAGCACCTCTATGATAGTTCCCGTTTCGCTGTCTTCATTATCGAAACCCCATAAAGAAGTATTGGTTTACGCATAAACTGCGACGAGCTTAATGCAGAAACCCAGCCAACGATGCTTCGACTGAGCACCATCACAAGTCAAGACGCCCTCATCGAGAGCCAAAGAGTCTCAAGCATTCAAGTAGAGGATATGATTCTGACGTCAAAATTCATATCCAGGTCGCTTTTACAAGTAGGTCTATCCCCGCCAATGAAGAACAACTGATCCCTACTAAGGGAATAGCCAAGAACTGGGAACACTTGGGATCGATTAAACACGAAATGCATTACCTATTCGAATGCAACGTTGGGTTGCTTTTTGGATACAACTGCTTGCAAGCGTTGACCCCAAGAGAGGTTCTTGCCGATGTCAATGACGAACCGTATGGCATTAAAGCTGAACTTGGATGGAGTATCGTTGGTGGAAGTGATGTAAGGAGTGGACGGTCCCTTTGCCACAAGGTTGCAGTAAAGGAAATACTCACTGTAACAATGACTGACATTGTTCGAGTCCTTGAGTGAGATTTTCATGGGGCTAAGAATGATAAGAAGACTTCTCAACAGGATTTGAATTTCTCAAAGATTATGGAAGAAGGAATTGAGAAGACTGAAAACGGACACTATAAAATACCTCTACCCTTCAAGGACCGCCCTATTTTGCCTGACAACCATTCGATGGCGTTGATTGGTCTTGAGCATCTCAAACGAAAGTTCCTGAAAGATCCAAAGTATGAAGAAGATTACGTCAAATACATGAAAGAAGTTCTGAGCAGGGTGATGCCTAAAAAGCACCAGTGCTTGTGCAAGAAGAAGGAATGAAGTAGTACACACCTCACCATGGCGTCTATCATCCAAAGAAAAATAAGATCAGAGTTGTCTTTGATTGTTCAGCGAGATTCAAAGGAACCTCTTTGAACGATCTCCTACTCAGGGGACCCAACCTTACCAACAATTTGGTGGGCGTACTATGCAGGTTCAGAAGATACCCTTACGCCATTAATGATGAACCTGTCCATACACTCATCTGTCAGATGAGTGGAGATATTACACCCCAAAACTTTTATAACACCGCATTTAACACATCAGCATATATTCGATGGCTATGGCAGCGTTGGCTGAAGAGATTTTGCCCTCACATTGGCTCTGGTCACAAGTGGGTTTGACGACAAGAGAACCTGGAGAAGACAGTAAAGTATGTTACGAAAAATTGTTGCGTGACTTGGAACATTCGCGAATATGCTAATTTAGTCTCGAATCTTCTCGCATATTAATTAGTTACGTTTCACGGTGACTAAGCAATTTATCTTAGTCGTTTACGTCTGCTACTGTAAATAGTCTTACATTGTAATGTTACTTTATTTAGTAGAGCCGGAAAGTTCTAGAACCTTATGCTGTAAAGTATTTAAGCGGATCGGTGTAGTTTTTAGGTGGTTTTACCCCAGGAGTGTTTCAGGTTTTTTTCCCAGGAGTGTTTAGAGAGAATTATCTCGTAAGTCAGTAGTGTTTACTAAAGTGTGACGAAGGTCGCGTGTAAAGCTCCGACAGAGGTCGTGTTTGTTGAAGAGTAACAGAGAGGTTACGTGGATATCTGGCAAGAGGCCGTGTTTATACAAGAGTGACAAAGGTCGTGTGTAAAGTTTACCGGAGGAGTGTTTATTCAAGTGTAACTGACAAGCCTAACGTGTGCTTGTTGTGAGGTCTTGGGTGGAGTTACTGCGCTCATCTGGAATAAATAACCTTGTTGTTGTTTCCGACATCCCTGCGTTCTGTTTAGACTTTAAACTACCTGCCACTTAAAACATCGAGCTTGCAACACAGTAATAAGTATCAAAAATGTAACAAGGAAATATTTCAGGGTTGGAAGAATTGTTTATGTGGAGACGAAATCTTACGAGTGACAGATGTGAAAGTTGAAGATCTCATCCTATTGTTGCCTGACATCCAGTCACACAATTCAAAGCTGCAATTTTACAACTTCAGGTTGTTTTTAAAAAAATCAGTGAGCTGTAATCACTTTGAGTGATCGACCTCGAAAAGAAATCGAATTCCAGCTTCAGTTATCGACTTTGGAAATTACGTTTGTCGAAAATAAAACGAATACTTATTCCTATATCTAAACCAAACTAGACCATTTAACGCGCAACGTGTCTATCTCAATTAAAAAACTTTACAAATCGTCTTTATAAAAACCAAATATGCGATTAGCCAATTAAATGCCTTGATATGTTTTGGCGTATTAACAACTCCAAAATATTGGAAATTTCTTCCAATTACACTTCTAAAGACTTGAACCGTTTAAAGGGAATTTTCAATATGATTCATAGTGTAAATCCTTAAACGCACTTCACGTGTACATGATTGCCAAATTATGCAACCATAAAGCTGTCTGTCTTGTTAACAGATTTCAACTTTATTAAATGCAGAAGCAAGCTAATACAAAAGGAACAAATCATCAGTCGAGCACTTAAATCTAATGCCACGTCAAAAAGAGTCAGGGGTACTCCGAAGTCAAGTTAGACATTCTTCCCAAGTTGCTTGAGCACAATCATGCCATTTGGGTTGTACTTTCTGCTTTCTCTCTTATAAAATAGCTAGCTTACTACATATAACAACATAACAATAAAAACTTGCACTCGATAAAATAATGATATTTGCCAATATTTCAGTAATTCCAGGTCTCCTTCTGTGGAGGACAGGAAGAGAAATGAGTGCAAAACGGCTTTATTTCATTCCAGTTCTACTTGCCCTGTGTCACGTGCTCCATAAAGTTACTGGTCAGCAATGCAGCCCTAGCGAACAGAAACGTGAAACTTCCATACTTGGCATGATGCTACAGGGACACATCTTCAAAAAGATCACAGGTGCAACTTTGGGTAACATATGCTTGCAGGAGTGTTATCGTGACGTCAGATGCCAGAGCTTTAACTTCGTCATTTACCAAGACACGTGTGAATTGAACAACCGCACCAAGGAAGCGAGACCGGAAGACTTCGTTCCCAACTCTGCCAGGTATCACTTTAGACGAGACTGGGGAAGAGGTGAGTTTTATGCAACTGGGAAAAAACAAACTTCATTCCAAGGAACGATAATATTTATGTCGATAAATTGACCTATTGAAGTCAAGGCACAAATGTGTTGATCCGATGGTTTTCTGTCTTGTAATACAACAGCCAATCAAGTTTAAGAGTGTTATCTATCTGCCAGTATAAAAGACTGGTCGCATTCTCGAATATTCCCTCTTGCTTTCACCGTCACAGCATATATATCTCGGGGCGAAAACATTTTTCCCTCCCTCTGCTCCCTTATCGCCACCTTTCGAATCGACATTTATGCTATGTTTTTTCGTTCACCAGCCGTGGAGCACCTTTCTCGCCCAACGTTTTCTAAAAATAATGATTTAATTACTATGGGCCTTGTTAACAATAAACTTTTACTTGAGTTTCTATTAAAGTGCTTGTAAAATGCGACATATTTCAATTCGATGCGAGTCAGTCGAATATTCGACTGATCCAGTCGAATATACGACTGAAGTTCGAAAGTTGATTTAAACGCCGTATTTTACATGTGCCGAATCGAATTCAATTTATGTTAAATAATTTATGTTGCTCAAATGGGAATTTTAAACTCGTCGCTCGCGCTCAGCAATTTTATTCGGCAAAAAATGCGACGTTTAAATCAAATCAGCCGAACGTATTCATTCGAGTCGAGTAAAATTAGTATTTTACTCGGCGCATGTAAAATGCGACGTTTACTGACCAGGCCAAAGCTCGCTTATTGACCGCCGCCACTGCTTTTTATAACCTGTTAGGTGCAATGGCCGTTTTGTTTCGTTTTGAGTTTTCCAGTCCGCCACATTTCGCGCTTGGAAAAAAGCGCTCCTATCGCGGGTTAAGCTCTTCAAACCGCCTGTTGTACATGGGACTATTTCGATAGTTCAGAAAACGTTTCTACCAACGGGAATTGGTTAGCCTTTTGAGTCGAATAAAAATATCGCTGCACACGAATTTGTAAAACGCTTTGAGAAGAGTGCGGCCCGCCTTTGATTAGTGCGCTATTGTTAACACTATCGCACCTTGGGATTTATTTTACGCATTCAACCGTTTGATTGACAGCAGCCGAAATCTGCGAAGGGACTCGAGTATTCCCAAGGCTGAAACTGTTAACCAATCACAGCTGACTAGTTCTAGACATGCAATTTTTTTTGCCGCCCTTAGAACTGCAAGTACATGTCGCGAAAGACAATGGCATTCTGCCCGATGGTGTTATCTATCCGCCAGTATAAAAGACTGGTCGCATTCTCGAATATTCCCTCTTGCTTTCACCATCACAGCATATATATCTCCGGGCGAAAAAATTTTCCCCTCCCTCTGCTCCCTTATCGCCACCTTTCGAATCGACATTTATACTATGTTTTTTCGTTTACCAGCCGTGGAGCACCTTTTTCGCCCAGCGTTTCCTAAAAATAATGATTTAATTACAATGGACGTTGTTAACAACAAACTCTATTAAATCCGCCACAGTGTAAGTCGCAAAGAAATGCCAGTTCACGAGTTGATCATTTGTCGCACACTATATCATCTTCAGCAAAGTAGTGCGACCCCACAGAGAGCTCCCGAATTCAGTTTCGTGTTATGTACCGGCGCAAGAGATCTCTTGATCGGCATAACTATCAGTAATTTTGTCGAATCACTCACACAAAGATAAAAGAAAAACACTTTCTTTTTCAGTAATGCTTGGTTCTATCCCGGAATTGCCCGCTAAAACGTGCAAAGAAATCAAGGCCAGCGAAGGAGGACAAGCGGTCAGCGGCCAATATTGGTTCGATTCTATAATACCCGGGGAGACTGTACTCGCTCACTGTGACATGAAGAAGGAAGGTAAGTTGAAAGGGAAAGGAGAGGTTCGAAAACTCAAAACGTCTTTGAAACTTGATTGCTTGGTTTTTAATGCTGCAAAAGTAAAAGGGTATAACTTGTAGGCAGGATTCCCTTTTCTTGTGCGGGCGAAAGAAAAAAAAAGAGATTTAAGAACATGTCCTTTGCAGTGCAATTAGACCTACAGTGATTCAAAATGATGCGAGGTGTATATGAAATAATTCATTGTTGAACTGCAGTTGTAGATGAAAGTTAACAATGTTCATCGCAGTAAGTTTACCGATTTAAGCAATTGGAAAGGTGAAGCCCGAAAAAAATCAGGGCTTTAACGGGATTCGAACCCGTGCTTCAATTGGAAAATTTACTGCGATGATCATTCTAATGATTTATTTCACGTATACTTAACATCATTTCACTCCTCATGGGAAGATCATATGAACCCAATAAATTGACCCACTCGCAATGTGTGGCTTCGTAGCTCAGTTGGTAGAGCATCGCACCGATATCGCGGTCACGGGTTCGAATCCCGTTGAAGCCCTGATTTTTTCAGGTTTCTGCTTTCCAATTGCTTAAATTGGAAAATTTACTGCGATGATCATTCTTTAATTTCAGTGTCTCGTGTCTTTTCCCGCCAGTAGTAATTATTTTAATGTATTTTCTTTGTTTTCTCGGGTCACGTGATTTTTAGGGTTTTAGTTTGGTCACGAAGTTTTAAGCTTTGTTTTACTTTGCTTTGATTTTGCTTTTTTCGTCGTTTGCCAAGTTGTTACGAGCTCAACTGTTCCGGTGCACGGTTGTCTCGTATTCGAATTAGTATAGGCTGAGGATTCCGCTTTTACGAAGCGATGAATGGGCCGATGGACAAATAAAGAATGACAAAGCAAGAAGTTTGTGACTGCTCTCGCTTTCAAGTACATCACACAGTGATTCAAAATTAAATGTTGAATGCCCTTAACGTAACAGCTAAAGTAAATCTTTGTTTACGTCTCACTACATGGCAATACTGGCATTTTCCTTGATGTGCGTAGCTGTATCGAGTATCTGAGGCAAGAATGGTCAAGGTTGCTAAAATTCACAGTATATAACGTTCATGTTGGTTCATGCTTTTTGTGTGCTGATTGCAATTACACTTTGTTTTAAAAAGAGTACTACAACAAGAAAAATATGTGTAAAATAAACGTAATTTACTGTACAAGGTTTGCATTTCGATTTTTAGATGTGGATGAGTGTAGTGCTTCTGTCCCCGTGTGTGCTGTCAATGCCGATTGTAAGAACATTCTCGGCTCTTATCATTGTACCTGTAAAGCTGGATTTAGAGGAGACGGAAAAACGTGTGTGGCTACCATTTCAATTCCGTATTGTTATCTTCATTTCCGGTTTGTTTCGTTACGTAATATCACGTGACATCTTCTCACGTGCTTTAGATTGGCAAGTCGCTTCGTGAGCAGAATTTGTAGTTCTGGGTCGTTTATATTCCCCGTCAGTCTAAACAGTTCTTTAACGTGCTTAAGGCACGTTCGTTTTCTTTAAAATGAGCCACAAAGGTTACAATGTGCAACGGCAAGAATTTAGAAAACTCATAAAGTGTAGTTTAAGGGGCATACGATATTTCAGAGCTTTCGCTGATGATATTAGGAAGCATGCTTATTAATCTACGCTATTAAAGCGAGCTCGACGACACAGCGGCAAAATGACTGCGCATGATCCAAGTCGCTTGCGTCATTTCCGCGCGAGAAGGAATGGGCGCCCTAATATTTCCATAGAAACAAACTGCGTCAAAATGGCGGCAATTTAAAATTCCCGGCAAATGTTTTGTTTTTGCCAAGGATAAGGTCGTCGCTAACCAGCTAAAGTTATTACACTGAAGACAGTTTCTGAAAAAGTTTTTCTTTCACATATCTTTTGCAACAAAAAATTGGTTCTGGTAACAATGTTGAATTTTCTGTTCGAAGTCGGGCATGAAGTTCGTGTTTATCGTAGCAGCGTCAGTATTAGCTTTCGCATTTTCTGATGGAGAATTGCCTCTTGCGAAAATGTGTTGTTTTAGGGGGAAAACACGGGACAAGTATGTTTGCCGCGGACAAATGATCTCTCTAAACGCAGAAATGGCCAGGGTAGCGCGCGTCGAGCGTGGAAATTTTGTCTGCGAACATCACTGGTATATATTGAGGCCCACGCACAATGTTCGCCCCTATCCTTTGAATAGCCATCCCAGAGCTATGAACCCCACTCTAATACCAGCAAAGCTGTTTCAAGTCTTCGACGAGGTGGGGAAAAGTATGCCTTAGTATCGACCCGGAACACGGTGGTGCACCAGTTACCAGCGAAGTTGTTTTTCAGAAAGGGAAAGTAACCTGTCTCCCAGGATACAATCTTTCACCAGTCCCTGAGGCCTGGAACAGGTCAGGTTCTAGCAGGAGGGGGTAATAATACTTAATATAAGCTGCCATATGGTTATAAAAGTTTATACTACAATGGGAATGCTAATGCTATTCATAATTATATGTAAAACTGAAACTGTTTATTTTTTTTTTTTACAAAATTATAGACCAGCCTAGGAACTCCACCCATGAGATCCATGTGTGCTTCACCAGCCACAACAAATGATGTAGGCATTGCAATCAAATTGGTAGCCAGGCAATTACAGGCAACCAAGTGAAGCATATCCCTCAAGATTACATTGACAAATTGATTATTTGAATGTTGAATCTGCCAATCGCTTGAATAATGCAATAATGAATTGATTATTAAAAATCAAATATTGAACTCCCTAGTCATTAAACCCATCAGCTATACTCTTGGAACTACTAGTTGGTTCAGTATTCCAGTAATCATTCATTATTGCATTCTTGAAATAACTAGCGGGTTCAATATTCCATTAATCAATTCATAAATATTAATGTTATGCATGTTCAGCTGTATATGTAATGCTGCACCTGCAATCTAAGAACTGTACAACAAGTAGAAAATATAAAACAATTTTATTATTATAATTGATTGATCGATTGTGATTCTTTTCCTCAATTTCAGTTAAAAACAATCATTTAATTTCCATTTTTCTCTTTTAAAGCAAAAAGCTTATAATTCATCTTCTGGATGACTTTCACGTTGTCAACGTTTTTGTTCATCCATCTAAAAACTTGAAGCCAGTTCGCTGGACATTCAGCAGCCTGACTGCTGGTGCAGTACCTCATCCATCAAATGCCACGGCAATACACAGCACCACTTTCATTAGAAAAAATGGAAAGGACTTTCTTTGTCAGGGAGGGGTTATAAAGGCTTTCATCTTGGCTGAAATTGCAGAACTCTTACTAAATTATGCATGTATCTTGATACACTGCCAGTTGATTTCTTCATGTCAAACCTGACAGGGTACAACAGCAGTTGCATGTGCTGGGGTAGATAACTGAACAACCTATCACAAACCAAAAAAAATGTGTTTTGTGATACGATAACTTTCTCAACTTTAAAAGAAAATAACAAAGCTTGTTCAGTACTCACTACCTATACAATAAAATTAATGAATTCTTTTCAATAATATTATCTTTACAGTAAAGAGTAGAAACTAGATAGCGGAATGTTTGGCAGACAACACACTAACTAACGAGATATTTGGCAAACTTTTCATAGGCTAAAGATATACCATCTATTTTACTGTTCAAAGGGTATACAGTCAGTCATACCATGAGGAACTGTACACAATTGTAAACTGTGTCTAAGTTGGTGTATTCAATGTAACCATGTAACCCTAAACGCCCATGAAACTGCTATCAACCAGTGCAGATTCTTTTTTGCAGACTGAGCTACAAAAATATTTATTTAATTCTGCTTCACCAGAGAAGCCCAAATCAGACAGAGCTGCTGTTCTTGTTGCTGCTGCTTTCCTAGGATGGCTAATGTTATGCTCTAAAGTTTTAAATCTTTTAAAACTCTGCAAAGACGTTGAGTAAACCTGCCTACTCTTTACTTTTTTGTGGAGGTCCTTCCATTGGTATTTTTCCACTATCATGTGATTTTAGAATCTCTGAACTTGGAAACTACTTGTCCATATGAAAAATATGAAATATTCAACATGTGGATAGAGCAGTGGATAGAGCGCCCGATCGATGTTCGAGAGGTCATGGGTTCGATTCTTGTCGGGGACTCAGATTTTCTCTTTGTCCCACACTGGTGTCATGTTGAATATTGCATATTTCACATTTAATTACCGAGCTCAAAATTCACCATCTTTTTTCACTTATTACTTGTCCATAATGAGAAGATTTGTAGTTTTGCTCATTTGTTGGAAGCAACGTCAGTACAACAAGTCAACAATGTCATTACTGAGTGATACAATACATCAAAAATTGAACAATGACAAATACTTTTTCATGAAAGAACAAATGCTAACAGCCATTACGGAAAAGAAAGTGCAAACGTGGCACTCTCTTTTGAGAGATTCCATTGAACAGTACTGCGCTGCACAGCAGAATAGGCTAAATACCCAGCTTCTTAGTGTAAACAAGGTAGAGCATGAATTTCATGATCATTTTGTCCCAGCTGAATATCAAAGAGGTACTGTATGTTGCAAGTTCCATGTTTTAAGTAGGAGGTAGTTTGGAGTCTTAACAGAACGCAGGGATGTCGGAAACAACAACAAGGTTATTTATTCCAGATGAACGCAGTAACTCCACTCAAGACTTCACAACAAACACACACTAGGCTTGTCAGTTACACTTGAATAAACACTCCTCCGCTAAACTTTGCACGCGACCTTCGTCACACTTCACTACTGACTCACGAGATAATTCTCTCTAAACACTCCTGGTAAAAAAAAAAACACCTAAAAACTACACCGATTTACCTATATACTTTACAGCATAAGATTCTAGAACTTTCCGGCTCCACCGAATAAAGTAACATTACAATGTAAAACTATTTACAGCAGCAGACGTAAACGACTAAAATAAATTGTTTATTCACCGTGACACGAAACTAATTAATATACGAGAAGATTCCAGACTAAATTAGCATATTCGCGAATGTTCCAAGTCACGCAACAATTTTTCGTAACACCGAAGAAAGGGATAACACCCTCCTTGCAGGAAGATCAGCTGAATTTATTATTTAAAAAATTGCAATTTATTGCAAAAAACCTTGAAAGCCCAAGGCAGGTTAGTCAAGTCAACAAGGCATGATCTATAACTTGATTTTGCCTTTAATAATATACATGAAAAAATTACTCGATTCTGATTGGCTGAGAGCAGTGCAGTTCAAGTGTAACACCAGTGCAAAAAGAGTAACACCGGTGCAAAAAGTGTAACACCAGTGCAAATTACACATCGTAATTCTAGATTATGATTGACTGAAAGACAAAAGGAAATTTTCTAAGACAATTGATATCACGTAAAATTATAATGAAAAGTTTGTGCAGAAGCTTCGAACGACAAAAAATGGCTTCAAGAAAGATCTTCCGACACTTCCTCTGTTGGGAATTGTATTCAGCGAGTTGTAGGCTCAGACTCCAAATTTACGAACTATTTAATAAACTTACCACGTAATTACGGAACATACAATAAACGGCGAATCATAATGCCTAAAAGCGGTGAAGAAACTAGACTCAAATCTCCAAAAACAGCAGCAATGCTGACCTAAAATCTCAAACCCAGCAAGAAAATAAGGCAAAGATGAAAATCTGGAAAATTACGACAGCTAAGTTCAAATACACGCGCGAGCACATTCTGGGCCATGGTTGGCTAATTATAATCGCCTGAGATTAAGCGCGCGAAACTGCGCGCGGACAAAACTGGGAGGTGAGTTCAGAGTTCGTAAAGTTCAAAACATCCTCCACGCAAATTTTTTCATGTTTATATTATCAATAAGTAATCATACGGTTTTTCTCGTTCAATTTGGAATTAATTTGCACTTGTGAGTTTTTCAAAAAGCTGAAATTACACTCGCCGAAGCGGCTCGTGCAATTTCAACTTTTTGAAAAACTCACTCGTGCAAATTAATTCCAAATTGAACTCGAAACCGTATGATTACCTATACTGTAAATATGTTTGAAAAGTCAGGAAAAGTTCGTTCAATCGAGCACATAGAAAATCGTAAACACAAGCATTATTATGAAAGTCAAATGCGCCGGCCAACTTCTAAGCGTCAAAGTACTTAATTAGAGAAACTTGCTTAGCGATAATATATTGCAGCCAATGAGTTAACATTAGAAGAACTTAACTAAAATTCAATTCGCCGGCCATAATTTCGGAAGGCCATGAGAACACGAGTTAAAGACCTGAAATATCCAGTGTTATTTACATAATTAAAGGCCACTTACCGTCTGCAGCTTTCGACAACTCACTCCTAAAGCATCTCCGTCAAAGTTCCAATGTCTTTATAAACAATAAGACTTATTTCCGTCCATTGATGGCTTAAAATTCAGAGAAAAAGATGCCTCTTTCTCTTCCTCGAGCGTCCATTCGCACACTACACGCGATGGCACGCGAACTCACACGCAAAATAGCCAAGCATGCGCAGTCACTTTGCCGCTGTGTCGAGCTTGACACGATCCCCCCGAAAAAAACCGTGTGTGTTTCCAGGCAATCTACATGGATTGACCCTTGGAATTCTAAGGGTGATCTTTGAAATCACTTACATCCCTCAACTAGTGCTGTGTAGTATGCCACATCATCGTGATATGACTGAGCAAGATTTTGCATTTCATTGCAGATGCAGATGAATGCAGCACTTCTGTCTACGTGTGTGATGTCAATGCCGATTGTAAAAACTCTCTCGGCTCTTATCGTTGTACCTGTAAAGCTGGATTTACTGGAGACGGAAAAACATGCACCGGTAAGTGAGCACGGAATACTAAAGTATCTAGTGCTTCATACTTCAGTGTTGTTCTTAGAAGGAAAAAGTAAGATAAAAGTGATGGTCCTCCAGAGGAGCTCGTCTCATAATCTCAATGCCTATTGGAATTTTTCTTAAATTAAATGTTTTCACCTGAATTGATCTTACGACAATTACTGTCTAGGTTTATAAATTTGCAACGTAAAACACTTGGGTTAGTTGCAATACAATAATGTATAGATTTAGCAAAACCTAATAGCGGAATTAGGAAAAGCGAGGATTTTGATTTAAGTTTTGTAACTTTATGGGACGATTTTTGATTTACGTTGTTTGGCCTTTTGTTTTGGGTTGTAATAATCTCCAGGTCCTCAATATACACCAAAACCAAAAGCAGTGAAAAGATTTGTATACAATGAAAAATTTTCTTTCTGCTAACCTGTATATTCATGGGCTAGTGTTCATAGGCTTTCGAGCAGGCCGGTCCTGTTTACAGCAAGTTAAAAACCCCAGCAATTGGTCAGCGGTCAATTTGAAAAAAGCATGTGAGCTATCGCAAGCTCTAAACTTGAGCCTGCGATATGGACAAGTGAATATGGTCAGCGATTACCTTGCTTTGAGAGGTGTTAATTGACCCTTATATGGACAGAGCGCAAAAACGGCTGATTGGTGGATGGTAAATGACGTCAACGAGGTGGATTTTCGTACTGCGACTGCGCACATCAGTTACATGTAATGTGATGTAAAGTGAATTTCAAGAATTCTCGTACTCGAGGGAATACGAAAATGGTTACTTGCTTAAAATTAACGTAATAACGCATGTAGATTCATCACCTTCCAGTACAGAAAGACTTCGTTTAATTCCTGTTTCATTCAGAAAGATCATCGATAGCCGTGAGCTGACTTAAAGTGTTTTTAGCACCGTGCACTCGTTTCAACCGGCTTGCAGGCAAAGAAATGCTTGGCGATCCTCTCTTTGAAGCTGTGGCTGTGACTGTGGAAGGGTCTGCTCTAATGGTTTTTGGTTGGTGTTCCCGAACTTTGGCGTAACTTGATCGGGGGTCGTTCTTGCTGCAGTGATCGAGCACGTGTTCGAAATATTATACGCAGGCAATGTGGCGAACATCTCGGCCAATTTGCTTTGGCGGCTTTCTTTCGTTTCGTCGTCGCAGTTGCCCTCGAATTCATCTGGCTGATCGTCATCGTCGCTGTCGTCGCTATCCAATGCATCACCTTCGAGATACCTACATAAAAGAAGTGTTCGCGAAAGGACCATTAGCAGGGTCACTTGGCTGCAGGCAAGTGATGTGGAACGAGTGGCCCAGTTTAACCTTTTAATTTTTTGTACGTTATTTCATCGGGCGAATTGACTTGGATCCGGACAGCACACTCTGGTAGATCACAACACACCAAATGAGGAACCGAGGAATGAGTAAAACCCATTGGCGAAGAACGTTGGTCCATCGTGGCGTCCAAGGCAGGAAAATAATACGGCTGAAAGGTTAAGGTATGTTGACCTTTAGTGTTTGTCCCAATGTATTCCACACTTAGACGAAAAGGTCGAACAGGAACTCAGCTGAACTTTCAGCAATCTCATTGAGATTATTCTTGCCACATCCTCTTATAAATAAATACTGCGGCAAAAGCCACTCCGCAAAGCCGGCATCAAAACGTCTTTCACTTAAAGCATAGTTAGTAGAGGGGAGAAATGTGGCTCAGCCCAAATTTTTCATACCTCTGTTGTGTTATTGATCATGAATCTCGTGATAACGGTAAGTAGCTATGGATCCACGTGCTGATAGCCAAGTGGATCCGCATACTACTTTGACAGAGTTATGACAAAATTCATAGTTAATAACAGGAGAGACCCATGAAAAACTGACATCAATTTGTTTTGTCAATAACAAAAGTGCATCGCATTGCATAAATTATAAATACATGTGTCTATGTATTTATTGACAATGAAAATTAGCCAATAGGTACGCAAAAATATTTCTGCAGTTGTTGTAAAATTTGTGCTACATCCTAGCTGTGTACTAGTTTGAAAGAAATATATACCAGAATCATTAAATTTAACTTTTCAGTATAGACTTCTTTGGGGCCATTATTAATGAGGAACTTGAATTTCAATAATTTTGGCTTAACCAGACAAATGCAAATAATGCAAACCTTACACTTTTTATTTTCCTTTCAGTGAAAAAATTCTTGAAATTCCATGATTTAATATGTTAGCAGTGTGCAATTATGTGTGAGTGCACTCAGTTTAACAAAATAGAGTTGGTTGGAATTAATGGTTATTATTATTTTGTGGCTCTCATACTGTCTAAGAATGGAATGTAGGATTTCAATTTTTTCTGTAAACATTTCACTTCTTAACAAACTTAAGTTGTGTAGCAGAGCAATTAGTCTAGCTTGCTGTAACTTTGTCCTCTTGTTTGAAGGTGCCTTCTTATCATCACTGTAGGTGGTGATGAAGATGTCATTGAACAAGCCAGATGCAGTGGACGCCCAAAACTTTTCCATTTCGTCTGGATTATTTAGATGCCTCCCTCCTGGGGAATAGTATTTCAGCAACGATTTATGGAACTGTTGCACAAGTGTGCTAAATGATGTGTCTCCTTTATAACAGTGATAAAGATACTGAGAGTGCTCTCCTATTGCTGAACTTGCTCACCATATATAACATTTATTCTCTACACGTATTAAAATTTGCCCACCTCTGGCACGAAGGTCTGCTACCTGATATATTTTGCAACACATCACAAGAATGGAGGAAATAACTCACAGCCATCTACCACACTGAAGATTGAGTAATTCTGAATGGAAGGTACAGTAGCTTGTTGCAACAAGACTGCATTAAAGCAAACAGATGAAATAACCCTTTATCTTACAAATTTGCAATGCTTAAATACTTCAATAATGTACACCTAAATCACGCCTACCCTCACTCCCAGTCCAAGTATACAATATATATAGTACAGAAAAACCTGACAAATCTTGACATTCTCAAGGGGTCAACATTTTCATGAAGCTCTTATCAAACAGATAAACATAAGATCAACCTTCTGATGGTGAAAATTGAAAACTAAAATATGTTTACCTAAAAGTATCCAAGTAGGGATTTGCAGTGACACATCCCACAGAGAGGCCATTTGTCCACTGTATAATATAATTCAATTTTTATTTCCTCTTCGGATGTGGTTACCTAATTTAATAACAAACATTTGTAATTGCTGACGATGTTTCTATTGTTATAAATAAAACTGTTTGAGCATGGTGGCCAGATAAACCATTTGGTTTCCTAGTTGGCCCCCATGTTACCTATTGATGTTATATTTGATACAGGCGAGGAAACAAGAGGAGGGCGGAAAACATAGAACATAGTTAAAAATAATTGTAGTAAAGTGAAATATAGTAGAGGTATGGTGGACAAGTCGAGAGATAATGCTTAATTTCAAGAGACAGGTTACTTTGAATACTGCTCCGAGGGTAAGAAATTTTTGACATTTTTAGAAAAAATGTACATGTTCAAATCTTTAAGGTATTGTGGGACAGACTTCCAAAGATCAATAGCTTTAAATGAAATCATTTGCTTGCCAATGCCCATCCTTACATGTGGCTTATATAAGTTTTTTTGGGTTGCATATCTAGTATTGTTGCTATGCACTTCGCTAGCATACTGGAAAGTGTTGCAAAATATATCAGGTAGCAGACCTTCGTGCCAGAGGTGGGCAAATTTTAATACGTGTAGAGAATAAATGTTATATATGGTGAGCAAGTTCAGCAATAGGAGAGCACTCTCAGTATCTTTATCACTGTTATAAAGGAGACACATTATTTAGCACACTTGTGCAACAGTTCCATAAATCGTTGCTGAAATACTATTCCCCAGGAGGGAGGCATCTAAATAATCCAGACGAAATGGAAAAGTTTTGGGCGTCCACTGCATCTGGCTTGTTCAATGACATCTTCATCACCACCTACAGTGATGATAAGAAGGCACCTTCAAACAAGAGGACAAAGTTACAGCAAGCTAGACTAATTGCTCTGCTACACAACTTAAGTTTGTTAAGAAGTGAAATGTTTACAGAAAAAATTGAAATCCTGCATTCCATTCTTAGACAGTATGAGAGCCACAAAATAATAATAACCATTAATTCCAACCAACTCTATTTTGTTAAACTGAGTGCACTCATACATAATTGCACACTGCTAACATATTAAATCATGGAATTTCAAGAATTTTTTCACTGAAAGGAAAATAAAAAGTGTAAGGTTTGCATTATTTGCATTTGTCTGGTTAAGCCAAAATTATTGAAATTCAAGTTCCTCATTAATAATGGCCCCAAAGAAGTCTATACTGAAAAGTTAAATTTAATGATTCTGGTATATATTTCTTTCAAACTAGTACACAGCTAGGATGTAGCACAAATTTTACAACAACTGCAGAAATATTTTTGCGTGCCTATTGGCTAATTTTCATTGTCAATAAATACATAGACACATGTATTTATAATTTATGCAATGCGATGCACTTTTGTTATTGACAAAACAAATTGATGTCAGTTTTTCATGGGTCTCTCCTGTTATTAACTATGAATTTTGCCATAACTCTGTCAAAGTAGTATGCGGATCCACTTGGCTATCAGCACGTGGATCCATAGCTACTTACCGTTATCACGAGATTCATGATCAATAACACAACAGAGGTATGAAAAATTTGGGCTGAGCCACATTTCTCCCCTCTACTAACTATGCTTTAAGTGAAAGACGTTTTGATGCCGGCTTTGCGGAGTGGCTTTTGCCGCAGTAATGATTAATAAGAGGATGTGGCAAGAATAATCTCAATGAGATTGCTGAAAGTTCAGCTGAGTTCTGTTCGACCTTTTCGTCTAAGTGTGGAATACATTGGGACAAACACTAAAGGTCAACATACCTTAACCCTTCAGCCGTATTATTTTCCTGCCTTGGACGCCACGATGGACCAACATTCTTCGCCAATGGGTTTATTCCTCGGTTCCTCATTTGGTGTGTTGTGATCTACCAGAGTGTGCTGTCCGGATCCAAGTCAATTCGCCCGATGAAATAACGTACAAAAAATTAAAAGGTTAAACTGGGCCACTCGTTCCACATCACTTGCCTGCAGCCAAGTGACCCTGCTAATGGTCCTTTCGCGAACACTTCTTTTATGTAGGTATCTCGAAGGTGATGCATTGGATAGCGACGACAGCGACGATGACGATCAGCCAGATGAATTCGAGGGCAACTGCGACGACGAAACGAAAGAAAGCCGCCAAAGCAAATTTGCCGAGATGTTCGCCACATTGCCTGCGTATAATATTTCGAACACGTGCTCGATCACTGCAGCAAGAACGACCCCCGATCAAGCTACGCCAATCGGAAACACCAACCAAAAACCATTAGAGCAGACCCTTCCACAGTCACAGCCACAGCCTCAAAGAAAGGATCGCCAAGCATTTCTTTGCCTGCAAGCCGGTTGCAATAAAATTTGGACATAAGTCAGCTCACGGCTATCGATGATCTTTCTGAATGAAACAGGAATTAAACGAAGTCTTTCTGTACTGGAAGGTGATGAATCTACATGCGTTATTACGTTAATTTTAAGCAAGTAACCATTTTCGTATTCCCTCGAGTACGAGAATTCTTGAAATTCACTTTACATCACATTACATGTAACTGATGTGCGCAGTCGCAGTACGAAAATCCACCTCGTTGACGTCATTTACCATCCACCAATC
>JAHPZR010004926.1:0-5000 GCA_019787425.1 Platygyra sinensis
CTCTCCCTCCTGGTGTTTCCCTACGGATTTTCGAGCAAAAGAGAGACTGCTTGCAGTCTAGCACTTCCTCTGTTGGGAATTGTATTCAGCGAGTTGTAGGCTCAGGTCGGCTCAGACTCCAAATTTACGAACTATTTCATGAACTTACCACGTAATCCGGAACATACAATAAACGGCGAATCAAAATGCCTAAAAACGGTGAAGAAACTAGACTCAAATCTCCAAAAACAGCAGAAAGGCTGACCTAAATTCTCAAACCCGGCAAGAAAATACAACAAAGATGAAAATCTGGAAAATTACGACAGCGAAGTTCAAATGCACGCGCGAGCACATTCTGGGCCATGATTGGCTAATTAAAATCACCTGAGATTAAGCGCGCGGACAAAACTGAGAGGCGAGAATGTGCTCGCGCGTGCATTTGAACTTCGCTGTCGTAATTTTCCAGATTTTCATCTTTGTTGTATTTTCTTGCCGGGTTTGAGAATTTAGGTCAGCCTTTCTGCTGTTTTTGGAGATTTGAGTCTAGTTTCTTCACCGTTTTTAGGCATTTTGATTCGCCGTTTATTGTATGTTCCGGATTACGTGGTAAGTTCATGAAATAGTTCGTAAATTTGGAGTCTGAGCCGACCTGAGCCTACAACTCGCTGAATACAATTCCCAACAGAGGAAGTGCCGGAAAATCTTTCTTGAAGCCATTTTTTGTCATTCAAAGCTTCTGCACAAACTTTTCGTCATTATTTCACGTGATATCATTGTCTTAGAAAATTTCCTTTTGTCTTTCAGTCAATCATAATCCAGAATTTATACGATGTGTAATTTGCACTGGTGTTACACTTTTTGCACCGGTGTTACACTTTTTGCACTGGTGTTACACTTGAACTGCACTGCTCTCAGCCAATCAGAATCGAGTAATTTTTTTCATGTATATTATTATAATCATAATCATAATCATAATAACAATAATAATAACTTTATTTAAGTGTCTAATGTATTTAGCACTGTTGTGCTAATTGGGGACACTAAATTGTAAATTCACACTGTAAACAGTTGTTTTCAGAAGGTCGGCAATTGATCTCTCTTCCACAAACTATGGCTAATGTTGAGTAATATGTTGAAGCTCGTGTAGATGTGTTCCTAAAGTTAGCTTCCTTCTTCCAAGGGGGGTGTGTGGGAGGAGGGAGGGGATACCCTATAAAAGGAGAGGGGTGGTTGTCGTACCTTTTTGGGGATAAAAAGCGGGTTTAGGGTGTTCAGCTTCAAAAGTTCCACAGTGGGGTAGCAGCACCTTTAACCCTTTAAACCCAAAGGGGCCTCCCTGCGACGAGTAAAATCGTCTGGCGTTAGACAGAGTAAAATCTATGTCACTCTTAGGGTGTAAGAGGTTAAGGATATTGAACCCAAAAAAATATATGACAGAGGTAATGTGATGTTTTAGAATTGATACCTTTTTAAGGGGGAAAACATTTCAAGCCACGCTCACGAAACATAATCTTGATAACTTTTTTTTTCAAAATTTCTGATGACCACCCGGCCCATTCCTTTTCATATGAGAGTCTCCTGGGTTCTTTCTATGGGCAAAGCGACAGAAACAAGGAACTAATTTATGAGGTGAAACTATTGTACTTTTTGAGCTTATTTCCATGATCCACCACATTCCGTTTCTTGAGGTTACTTTGTCGAGATGTGCTGTCAAAATGAAGTTAATATTAAAAAGTCTGCTTTACTCTCTGAAATACATTCTAATAACTGATTAGGCAGCTTCTTGCGACTCCGTTTGGCCAGGACTTAAGTATAAGACGCTTTTAATGTATCCTTAAGCCCTGGCCAAACGGAGTCGCAAGTAGACGCAAGTTGAAAACTTGGGTCTACTTGCATGTTGCGACTCCGTTTGGCCAGGCCCCTCGAGCACTTGCGTTGACTTGCGATGGCTTGCGCTCACTTTGGTCGAGATCAAATTTGCACGCAAGTCAAAGCAAGTTTTTCACCGTTTGGCCACCCAACCCAAGTTAACTCAAGTTGAGTAACGTGACCTGTTGTTAGCCAAAGAAATAGGGGATAGTCTGACTTAAAATGTTTTTTGTTTTGCGACTTGCGTGTACTTGCGAGGAAACTTTCGAGTCCGTTTGGCCACTCAACGCAAGTCTCTATGCAAGTTCAAGTTGCGTCCGCTTGCGACCACTTGCCGGTCCGTTTGGCTAAGGCTCAATTCTCGTGCAGTCAATATAGAGAATATAACCTGTATGGTAGGCGTACAAAGTGGAGGGAGAGGTGAAAAAAGAGAAGCGCTGAGCACGATGGGAGGGGAAGGGAGGGAGAGAAACGCCTTCAAAGACGCTATTGTTTTCTCCGTTTTTTAAGTCCATCAGATAAACGTAAAAATTCTGATTGCTCAAAATAACTGAAATACTTAATCGATTGCCCATTCAAGAACTTTAGCGTCCTCTCAATTGCATTCAATATGGCAGATAAATCAATCTGTTGATGTTGTGAGGGGGATCGTAAGTCTGACGCGAGTCTCCTCTGTGATAGGCCTTCATGTACATGTATACTAGTGAAGATCATTTTACAACGCTACTTATAATGTTTCCACTATTTCAAAGCGATAAGCGAATAAACTAGATGAAGAAGAACTGAGATATCCTTCAAACAATTCTGTCCGCAAACCATTGTGTCGGCCATGCCTGCCTGTATGCCCGGCCTGTAGGCACCTTTGCTGCTTTGGATATGGTACATGCTAAGTCAGGCCGACCACACCAAGCACTGTTAACACTTACACAAGCGTTGTTCATGCAATATCACTATTTGCGTATTCGATAAATATGAGAGACTGACACAAAGACTCTCGTAAACAGGAAATAGTCGCTTTTTAAAGTGACATATTTTAAGTAATTTAATTTTGGTCTTTATTGAAATTGTTCCAGTATCAACAATCTTTGTTTATGGAAAAAAGAGTTCAACTAATTTATCCTTTTGCAATTAGGGAAGGCGGGTATTCTGCTGTCAAGCTCTAGAGCGCCTTTTCACCGTGAATCCCCTTGTCTATTTAATTTTCGAAAGTTAAATGTCACATTAGATATCACAGAACTGTTCCTCACTCTCTTTTCCTCTTCACATAAAGCCTTGAAAAAAATTATAGCAACTAAAACGAATGTCATTTCTTTAAAATTTTTTTTTTTTTCAACACCTTATTCCTTCTCCGACAACCTGCAATCGTCCTAGCAAACCGGATTAACTAAAATACACAAATGTTGTTGTTTGATTTTTACGCTTCTTTTCAGGGTTCAAATCCACTCGGAATTGTAAGCTATTTTTAGGCTTAGCCTAAGTCGATTTGTACTATAACTCGATCAACAACAAAGCACTTGTCTGATTGTGTCCTTCACTGCACTTCGCACTTCTTTAATCTCCCAACAATACAGAATCGGATTTAATGATGAATTGGAGAAAACTAATGTGGCAGTAAACTGCCTAGCAAGGACAGCAGCTGGAGACGGTCCGCTATGAGTGAGTACAGCTTCCACTATACCATGTGGCATATAGCAAATGATCAATGCCAACTGCAGCCACAACGCACTTGACACAGCCTTTCTGTATCGCGCCATATTCAATGGGATTATTTGGATTGGTTGTTGCTGGTGAACAGGATCTCCTACTTGAATCTGATGGTGATGGAGGGTAAGGAAAATCTTTGAGTAAGATATGATTGATATAGTTACACAAAGTGATACTATAATATAGCCATACGATAACGTCACCAGATAGTTAAAAAAGTACATCGTGGCAGCGAAACTTGACATGGCCCAAAAGCTTATGACAAACAGAAACATTCGCTTCATTGTTACAACTTGTCGATATCTCAGACCCAACAACAGAGCGAGAAGTCTATCCACGCTTATTGCAGACAAAGTCGGCAAAGAGACTCCACACAAAACGTACCCTGCAATGAGACTAGAAGAAAATGTTAAGCGACAGATATCCCATCGGCTATACAATAGACTTATCTCATAGCCAGCATAGATAGGCTGTGCAATCAGACCAACAAGGAGATCAGTTATTGCCAGACAACGAAACAAAAGTTTTGACGGCGGGTGAAGTGAAGACACCTTGTGGAGAGCAACTAGGATGAGAATATTTCCCAGAAATGCAGTGATGGACAGAAGTACATTCAGCACTGACAGGTAGGTTAGCGGGTGCGGTGTTCCAACTGTTACAGCTGCCCTGCATATTAGTTGGTGTAAAGTTTTCTGCTTTCGATTTCCAGAAACGTTTGCTATCATCATCGCCTTCAGTGGAAGAACTTGTGGGTTTATTTCTTTTGATATTTTGTGAACAGGATTCCCTTAGCTATATATTGGCTAGCTCTTAAAAGTTATCGATATATGCTTTTTCATGCATGTTCCTCCATAAATAATGACTTGCATTCCCCGAAACATGTGGAAATGTATGAATATATTTTAACAAGCAAATGGCTTTGTATGAAACTGTCTATTTTCTTGTCATAAAGTAAAGATTGCTTCCAATTTCACGCTTCACTGTTTACATAATTTCAGCCGTTAGAGTTTTAATTGAACTGAATAGGAACTGTGCAACTGCCGAATCAGCAACTCTTGTGACATTTTGAACTAATTGAAGATCGTAGAAAATAGCTAAGACTACCACGGACAAAAATTCTAGCCTCTTATAAAATCCTTTTGCCATTTTAATTGTTTAATCCTTGGGAACTTTCTCTTTTGGTCACCTGCTATCACCGTGAACAAGAAAATGGGCAAACAAACAGAACGGTTGTATGGAGAAAAATTATTGACATTGATCAATTTTGGAAATAATATTATTTGACAAACAGATATTGGTTTTACTGTGGAAAATAATTACTCATGAAGACTGTTTATTCCTCTCCACGACCTAGAATCCTCCATAAGACTCTGTTATAATTATGCCAATCGTTTGCAATGAGAGGGCGTTTGGTTTACAGCGTGTAATGTACTGTGTACAGACGATTT
>JAHPZR010004926.1:10000-20532 GCA_019787425.1 Platygyra sinensis
GTCCTTATCATACAAAGGCAAAAGGGTCAACTGTCCATGGTTCGCAAATTTTTTCACTATGTGCTACAAGAATTTATTATTATTATTTTCCAAGGAAAATAACATCACTCTCACATGCATCCCTGCGTTGAGAACGTCATTTTTTGGCATTTCAAGCTTCCCCAATAGTTGTTAAAAAGCAGCAAGTTTCTGCAAAAAGTATCGCAAGCATAAGTCAGTCTTTGATTGTAATGCTCTGCAAGTTAAAAAGCAGTGCAGTCAAGGTGCTTTTGGTGATACGTACATCACAGAATATGGAACTGAGGGAAATGTCACCTCATCATAATTTTCTCATGCATGCATTTGAAAAATAGAATATTGGTTACGACAAAATATACTAAAATTGACACTATTTCTATACTGTTGGAGTTTAGTTGCATCACGCAATTTGACACATGTTGTACCGACTGAGATAAAGTAACTGTCAAGTTTGTCGCACCCTCAAATGACATTTTGATTTAGGCACTACAAAAATGGTTTTGGACTGGTGGGTCTTTGTTTTTGGGTCTTCGTTTTCGACACATCCAATATTTGCATGGCCTTGTTGTGTAATGAGTGTATAAAATGCTTTAATTTTTTTTATTGTAGTGATGAAGATGATGCTGATGCTACCCCTGTTCCTGTTGCTGTTCCTATTCCCCTAGCCCCTGCCTCTGTTGTTCTCCCTGACCCTGTTGTAGCCCCTGGTACATTTTCTGCTGCTCGTGGTGGGGGAGGTGGTCGAAGAGCTTCTAGACCTGCTGGCCGAGTGGCTTGTGGTCATGGAGCAGCTGCTCACGGTCAGGGAGCTGCTGCTGGAGGTGGTAACCATGGTGCTCCAATGATTTTCCAGAGTTATGAAGTTCCCGATGTTCCAAATATTCTCCCTCAGTTTAGACCCTACCATCCACGTGGAGTCCACTTTGAATGCCCACTTCTCAGAGGAACAATGACCAAGGCTGTGGAGTTCTTCCATCTTTTTTTTACTGATGAAATGATCAACGATATCGGTAGACACACAGATAGTTATGCTTATGAGCACATCATTGAAGGTAGCTATAGCTCTTACACAGAAGCAGATGGTAGCTGGAAGGATGTAGCTGTAACACCTGATGAAATTAACAGGTTGATAGCATTATTGGTGTATTTTGGTCTTGTAAAGGTAGGTACAAATGTTGACAAGTACTGGAGCACCAAGAGCCTTTTCAGTGGTCTTTGGGCCAGGTCTACTATGTCTAGACTTAGACTCAAAGCTATCATGGCATTACTTCATGTTGTAGATCCTACAACTCAGATCCCTGGAGATAAATTGCATGAAGTGGATTCATTTTTCAACTATTTCAAATCTAGGTCAGGGACAAACCCATGGGGCATCAATCTATGGGTTTTAGCCGATAGTTCCAATGGCTACACTGTTGATTTCAATGTGTATATAGGGAGAGCTATAGGGAGGGATATGAGTGAACATGGGCTTGGATATGATGTTGTTGTCAAACTAATGCAGCCTTACTTCAATCAGGGGTATCACTTGTTCATTGATGATTTTTGTACTTCAACTGTGCTTGTGAAATACTTGATTCAACAGGGGGTCCCACCACAGGGAGAACAGCAGAGGATTTCCAAAACATGAAGAATTGAACCCAGTGGTCTAAATCATCAAATGTACAAAGGGGTAGCATGCATTGGGAGAGTGACCCACCTATCCTAGCTTTACAGTGGTTAGATAACAAAGTAGTGTCTATATTGACAACCATTGAAAATGTGAATGACTCTTTTCAAGTGAGCCTTAAAACCAAGACCACCGGAAATTGGAAATTATACAGCAGCCTCGAGCCACTGCCTCATACAATCAGTATATGAATGCTGTGGATTGCTCAGATCAATTGTTAGCCACCAACAATGTGAACCGTGAGAGTATGAGGTGGAGGAAGGCACTGTTCTTTCAACTAATTGATATTGCAGTTGTTAACAGCTTTCTTCTTTTCAGAGAACATCAGTCTAATTTTCCTGATAATGAAGCCTTGCAGAGGACAGCTGATTATTCACTGGCCCATTTCTGTGAAGAAATTGTGCGGGACATTTGTGGTTTTGAAGAATTCATGAATCCTCCTGTCTCTACTCCAGTGGCTGACCCACATGATTTTGAAACTGCCCGTGTGCCTGTTATGACAGCAGAAAGGAAAATCTGTGGTGTGTGCTACAAACAGGGTAAAGGTGAGCAAAGAGTGCAGACAAAGTGCAGTGCCCCCCAGTGTGATAAGTATACATGTATGCATATCACCCAAAATAAGAATTGCTTCCAGATTTTCCACACCAGGGCATATCAAAAGCTTTGATTTTTTATAAAATTTTATTGTGTTATTCAAAAAAAGTCTAAAACCAATTTAAAAAATATATGTAAAAAAGTTATACTATAAACGATGATCGGTCACTGCAGGAATAGGCTAGTTTCAAATTGTGCAGAAACAAAAGAACAGAGTCGAGGTTCAGGGGAATACTTAGCATTTTGTATTGTTCATAACAAAGGAAAATGCAAATTATTCCCCTGAACCTCGACTCTGTTCTTTTGTTTCTGCACAATTCGAAACTAGCCTATTGGGGTGGGTACCTGGAGAAGGAAGGGATTCCTAAGGTATGACAGAAATGGGTAGATAGGAATTTATCCATTTCACCGAGGCATTTATTCAATAGAGACGACCATTCTCGCTACAGAATGCTGGCAGGCAGGCGGCCGGCAGATCGTTTACCTGCTTCTTTCGCCTCAATAAATTGAAAGACTTCTTCGAGACTCATGTCTTGATTTCTGTCTCCTAACAGATCTAATTGAATTTCACTGTCAGCCAGACCGCATGTTAAGACATCGCGCAGGACGTTTTCTGTGAAATTAACTTCTGCACTGCAACCAGGGCGGGTGACTTGGAACTTGCAAACGCTTGTCCGCAAAGACGGGCGCCAAAACTGTGGATCGTTTCGTCCCGGTCCTGGCGCATGTTGTTAAGTTGCACTCGGCAACCATTGTGTTTTCTTCCTGCATGGCAAGTTTTTTAATGGCTTCCATGACTTCAGTGGCACTTTTGTCGGTGAGGGAGCCGCCCGCATTTCGTGTGAGATCTTTGCGGAGCTGTTCATCGCAGCATTTGAGTAGCTGGATCACCTTGTCTTTGCCTGTTACGTTGGTTGCCCCGACATAGTCATCCCAACAGGTTAGAAAATATGACCAGTCTTCACTTGATCCCGCTGCCGAGATTGTTGGGGGTCGTACTTTTTCAAGTTTTGTTTGAAGTGACGCTTGGTGTTGCGGTGGCGAGTCCTGGAGTTGCGTGTGTGCCTTGCGAGTGGACCGATAGCATAACGGCCACGAGTGCATCTGTAACTTCGTCCGTTTCGTAAGTGCATTCGGGAAATGGGCACTAGTATTTCTTCGCCATTGATTTATGTTATTTTGATCTGGTTCACCGTGGTGGTCCTTTGTTACTGCAAGGGATGTCTCTGTTCCTGCGGGGAAGGCAAAAATAGCGGTCAATCGATGGCCGCAATCTGTTTGGTGTATGACCGGGGAATCTGCTTGTAGTTGGTGTTTCCTTCGCCTATTCAATCCTTGGTGAAGCGTGTTCTCGTCATAGATAGGAATTTATCCATTTCTACGAGACATTTATTCAATAGAGATGAACATTCTCGCTACAGAATGACGAGAACATGTAACAAGAACAACGTGGTACGAACAGCTCGTACCAGGCCCCGGTTCGGGCAAATCATATCTAGTGTCCAGGTCCCTATCTTATTATAGCATTCTGCTCTAATGGGGGCTTTCGAGAGATAACATGGCTATGGAGGGTACCCAGTGGGGTCATTAGAGTGTTTTGGATAAAACAAACAAATAAATAATAATAAATAAATAAATGAATGAATAAATGAATAATAAATAAATAAATAAATGAATAAATAAATAACAAGTACCATTTAGTACTAGCAGTGGGGCCTGCAAGGGATGGCAGGGGTGGAGGGGAATACAGGGGGTAGGTTCCCAAGGGGTGATAGGCATTCAGGTCTGGAAAAAAGTGGTACCTAGTGTGTCCTGCAAGAGATAGCAGGGGTAAAGAAGTTTACCCTGGTGGTCTGACAAGGAATGCTAAGCTTGGCACTGGGTATCCCTCACTATATATACATAGATAACTAGAAGTAATCAGAGATTAAGGAGTGCGTTCAACATGCTTGTTTTCGCATTAAATAATGGAACTTGTTTGTGTATCTATTTTTTTTGTTTTGTTCTTTTTTGTGGCTGGGTGTTGCCAAGCAACACCAGGCTGTTCTTCGCAAACTTCACTTAGTTACTGTTTACACTGATCATGTCCCAATTTTTTTGATAGAAGTAGTGAGTAATATTCTTGGTAGGTTTTTCTTTTATCACTGATGTGCGACATACCTTAAATCTTCGACAACGATGATATATGGACTGACTAAATGATTCTATCATCTACACACTCCCCTATTTGCTTCTGTCCCAGGAGCAAATACGATTCGAGTAAAGTTCTTAAATTTCTTTCGATTGAAACCTAGCAGACTGAAATCTGTGCTCAAATCAGCAGATAATGTTTCTCTTTTTAAACAGTCTAAATAAAGTGTCCTAATGAACAATGTTTCTTAGTCATCTTGGTCACATTCAGCGATACTTTGGACTTGTAGTCAGGCTGCGATTGCGGCATCTCGCTTTGGTCTGAAGGCAAGCGCTTCAGGATTCAGTGGAGGTCTCGGCACTTCTAGAGACTTGTCACAGGACAGCTCCAGTAGATACAACTGCTGCACTGCTCTCTCCAGATAGCTCTTGCCTGCTCAAAGCTTCACAGTTCTGTCACGACCCTGTCACGTCCCAGCTCTTCCATTATTCCAAGCTTCCACTTTCTGTCCTTGTTGTCGTCTTAGATAAGGCACACATCTCCATTCTCAGCTCCACAAGGGGAGGCTTTATTTGTTACTGTGTGACGTTCTGGCAGCCCACGAAGGTACTCTTTCGTCCAGTGGTTCCAGACTGCATCTTTGCATTTTCTCAAGTATTTCGCTCACTGTCTGAGTTGTGGGTTCTCTTCATAGTGTACGTCCCTCTCAGGTAGAATATTTGGTTGGCTGAAGAGCATGGAATTCGGTTTCAAGACTGGTAATTGTGCTTCGTCTTCAACATAGGACAGTGGGTGACCATTCAACCATTCATTTCAGCTCATCAAAGGTTAGATAGGCATTGCCGATAATTTTCCTCACTGCTGTTTTGACCAGCCCTATCATGCGCTCGAACTGGTCTCCCCACCAGGGGGCTAAGCTTAGGTTGAACTTACTCGTGATTATTTTGGTGATGTGCAAGGAAATTGTTTAGCTTCTCATCATTCTGCACTTGCTTAATCCATGCTGCACTCCAACGAAAGTACTGCCATTGTCTGAATAGATCGTACTTGGTCTCCCAGGCCTTGCTATTAATCCTTTTAGGCTTGAAAGGAATTCACCGGTCTGCAAGCTTCTCGCCAGGTCAAGGTACAGTGCCCTTACAGAATAATGGTAGGTAAAAGGTAGGCTTTTCCTTGGCGTTTTTCAGTGGCTTTAACTTGATTGGGCCAGCATAGTGGGTACAGCAAGGGTTGTGGCCTAGAATCGTTTATATCCTGGGCATTTTTTCATGATACGCTTCACAAGTTGTCTTAGGCGCAGGACCCAGTGCCGTTCTTGTACTTAGGCCATTGTCAACTGCGTCCCTCTGTGAAGGGTAGACTCATGAGCTTGTTTCATGAACTTCTCCGTGTAGACGGCTGTTTCTGGGAGATATACTGGGTAGACACCCTGTATCCTTCCCCAGCATTCAAGGAATTGTTGGTCATTTAGCTGTAGGTTAAGCTGCGAGCAGTTGTTTTCATAATTCTTCGATTTCACACCTTCCTGCTGCACTCTCTTCTCCCAGAATCTTCTTTGAACGCTTAGTTCTTCGGTGGTTAGTGGCCTTGTTTTCCTTTCATGAGGTGGACGTCTTGTGTTATTGACAAACCTCGTGACTCATCCGCAATGCACAACACACGCCAGAGATCATACTTATTAGGGAGCGCATCAAATCCATCCACCTCTTGGTCGGTAGCGAGCTTGAATATCTCTCGTACCGTCTTTGCTTCAGCCAGTATTTCTGCAATGGTGGTTAAGGTGATGTCCACTGGCCAAGCACGCGGGTGTGAGAGCCATTTCGGACCATGCCACCAAAGGTTGCTGTCTTCTGGTACAGGTCCAGGCCCTCCATGACTTGCAAGGTCTGCTGGAAATCTCTTTGGTGGGTACATATCTCCACATCATCCAATTTCCGGTTGTGCACAAACTGCTTGTACTCCCCTTCTCCTCTTATCCAATGAAACTGAACTGTCAAACCAACAGTAAACTTGGTCGACCGGATATCCTTCCAGGGCTTCTCCCACTTTATTGGCCATAGTAGTTGCCATGTGACAGGCGACCAACTCCAGGCGTGGAATGGTGAGACCTTGTTTGGCCAATAGAGCTTTAGCTGCCACAATGCCTTGTGTGACACCTGATGGTTGCGACACGACGGTGAATGCTGCTGCTGCCACGTCCAGACCACTTGCATCTCCAAAGACATGTAAGGACATACTGTTGATTGGTTCCCTATACTGAACCAAGGCCCTCACGAATGTAATTCTCTCAGGTGATCTTGATTCCCATTTGGCCCACTTGGCGGCTAAGTCAGAAGGCAATTGTTTATCCTAACTGATTTTAAGGATGAACGCGTCACGATATAGCAACTTTCCACATAGTGTGAAGGGAGATGCCACTCCGAGTGGATCGTAAATCCTTGCTATTTTAGCCAATATTCCCCTCCTGGTGTTGTCGTTTTTTTCAGTCGCACGGTCGCATTTAGGAAATCTCTCAGCTTATCCCACTTGAGGCCAAGCAGTGAGCTTTCTCCCCTTGAAGGGGTTCCCAGCTGCTGTTTGGCAAACATCTGGTCTGCAGTCTGATTGGTTTCAGTGGATTCTAACTGAGGAACATTTGAATGCCATTTATGAAGTTCGAAGCCAGCATCGGCAAAAATCTCTGTGGCTGCATCTTTCATCTCTCCTGCTTTTGGGCACTGTCATCCCTCCACTTATTAGGTCATCCATGTACATATTCTTCTTTATCTTGCATACTATTTCAGGCTGCCTTGGGCTCCAGGTATCCAAATGCTGCTTTATGACCCCTCCTAACAAGAAGGGTGAGGGATCCAAAGCAAACAGAGCTCTTGTAAATCAGAGTGTCTCAACTTCGTTGGTCTCGATGTTCTTTAACCAGTGGAACCTGAGAGCGTCTCTTTCTTCTGGTCAGATTCTGACTTGCAAGAACGCTTTCTTAATATCTCCAGTGATGGCAACTGGATTGAAACGTCCTCGGATTAACACACTCCATAGTTGGTTTTGTAGCAGTGGACCAGTGTTAAGACATTCGTTAAGAGACGGCGCACATCCCAGGCCCTTGCGGAGGCGTCATATTATACTATTCTTAGCTTAGTGCTTTCAGTGGTTTCACGTAGGACTCCCTTGTGTGGAATATAGAATTCCCGTCCTTGGACAGAGCTTGGGGCGTGCTTTACTATTCCCTCGGCCAACTGCACCTGGATCACAGCGTTGTAATCATCGATGGACCCATTCTTCTCGTGTTTCCGTACGGGACTAGCGAGTCTGCGTAGGCTTCTTTCCTTGTTGTTTGGCAAGCGGGAATGATCTCCGGTTTTGTTTCGTACCACCCTTCTTCGCTCCAGCATAGCTGTTCCTTAAACTCATCGTAGACCACACCCTGATCCCCTGAAGGCATGTCTGCCAACCCAAGAACATCTAGTTTACAAAGTTCTTCATAGTCAGCTCTCGATGTTTGTGTAAGGAGCATACTTGTAGTATCGATTTCTTTACGGGCGATGTGATAGTCCAGCCCAACTTTGTGTAACTTGCTACAGGATCCCATTCTCTCCCCACATGCTGAGGCTTGGTGGTGCTGATTCTGGGACATTCACTGTTTCCTAGGATGATGTGAACGGGTAGGCAGGGTCTCACGCCGTTGTGATCCATGGTCACGCCCTTTAGGTGAGGGTGTTTCTCTACAAGCTTCTTGTAGCGAAGGTTGTCTAACATCATGAGGTGCAGTTTCTCTACTTTAGTGACTTCTGTTTCCATCTCAAAGTTTCCCTTCACTGAGTTAAGTTTGATCTGATAAATTTCCATCACCCGACTGCTCACGCCCAATCTTACGCAACCCAAAATGATGAGGTTTTGCACTAATTCTCTCGAGCAGTGCTGCAGAAGCGTATGGACTTCCTGTGCCAGAATCCAGGAGGGCACAACATTTTATTTCTGCAATTTCCACAACAACCACCCAGTACACCACAGGACCATCGCCAATTTGTGTAGCTGTCATTGAGTTGTCTCATTTCCTCTGTCACAGATGGAGTTGTGGTGTCTTCTCTTGCAAAACAAACACGGTTTTCTGCTCTTTTCTGCATTCCATCGCCCTGTGATCATCTCCGGCACAGTTAAAGCAGAGGCGTTTTCTCAGGAAAATCTTCCTTCTTTCCCTAGGATCAGTAACTTTACTGCATTCGTGCTGCCTGTGATCAGTGCTGTCACAGTAAACACATCCACGAGGATGCGAGTCCCCTAGTTGAGTGTTAAATGCATTTGAGTCACGCAAGGACTTGTACCTGGTGTGATGGTTACAAGACTTTTTCCTGTCCATCCCTGGAGGGCATAAACGAATTTCGAAAAGTCCCAAACTTGCCAGTTTTCACCTGTTCTGATCAAGTCCCCTCTTTAACCTGGGTAATTTGTCGATTGACATCCGAGCATAGCCATTTTCCTCTTTAAGTTTGCCCAGTTTCTTGAGAGCTTGCACATTGAATGAGAGCACTTCATAGAATTGATGGATCTTCGTTGGGTTCACCCCACTGATTGCTGGTAATCCCATTATATTTTGGACGTATGCATTCACTATTTCAGACGTTTTCCCTTACTTGGTTCTTGGAATGTTCTTCGCCCGTTCATACCTCTCGCTCAAGAAAGGGAGGCCATCTATTCCCACTCTGACTTTGATTTATAAAAAAATCTTTGAGATAAGCAAATTTAGTTTACCACTGGCGATGTTGCTACATTTGTCGATTTCAGCTTTGTAAATGTTCCAAAAACGGAGCCAATCTGTATGGTAACCATTGAATTTTGTAATAGTTAGCTTAGGTGGCTTAGTGCACTTTCCCCCTGGAGGGGGGGGAGGGGGTACTCGATATATCTCTGGGTGGGGAGGTGCGGCCCAGCCCCTCATACCCTGACCCTGTTTAAGACAAATATCGCTGATTTTCCTACCCTGTTTAAGACAGAATTCCGATTTTTGATACCCTGTTTAAGACAGATTAAAAGTTGCGGTTACAAATTGTGTCTCTTTCTTGTTGTGCAATCAATGGAAATTTAATGTGCCTGGTATCAATGCCAAAGCCAACGGAAGTCAATATTAATTTACAAGAGCTTGTAAAAATTTTGCTGTTTATCGTCCAAGAAAAGATATCCCATTTAAGACAAAAATTGATAAATCGATACCCTGATTAAGACAAAAACTGATAAATTCGATACCCTGTTTAAGACAAAAATCCCGAAAAACATACCCTGACTGGCCGCACATCCCCATTAAGCCTTTATAAGCATGAGAGCATGAGAGTCTTTGTTTGTCTTGTCTGGTTGTGGTTGCTGTGACAAAGCAGCAACCGATTCGCCCATGGCTTTCATAGAGCTTGCCATGCGGTCCCCTGTTTGCACTCAAAGTCAATACGCTCAACAGTGAGTTGCTTTTTATCGAGGCGTTAGCTTCACTAAGAAGGTCTTGGTCTTCAAACTCCTCCTTCAGGCCCTCGACTTGGTCTTTCAGCTGCCACAATAAAAAAAAGGCTTCTCCTGTTTCACAAAATTACTTGCAATCACTCCAGCGGTTTGCTTGCAAGTGAATGCTTTGGTTATGCGTGCCATATTTTCCCTCTAAAATTTGTGAACAACAGCTTTGTGAAATTTACTCCGACATCAAAGGAAAACTTTGAGTAGTATAACAACCTTGCTCCCAATGTGGTGGCTTCATAGCTCAGTTTGGTAAAGCAATCGCACTGGTATTTCGCGAGAGGTCACGGGTTCGAATCCCGTTGAAGCCCTGATATTTTTTTTCAGGCTTCTTCATTCCAATTGCTTAAATTGGAAAATTAACTGCAATGATCATTCTTTACTGTTCTTTTTAATGCATCTGCAACCTTGCAGAAATACAATGTAGTTCTTTGAAGACCAAGAATACAAAAAACATTAATGAGGGTCTTATAAGGAATGTAATAATCGTAATCGAAACTCGTTTATTCTTAAGAATCACTCGTACAGCACATTGAAGTATCTCGCTCACTCGAAAACATTGCGACTCTCACTCCCACTCTGATTGAAAGCTGGATATTATACACAAAACGCAACATGATCAAACCAGTT
>JAHPZR010004927.1:0-5000 GCA_019787425.1 Platygyra sinensis
GTAAAAGTGTAAAAGCACTAAAACCATCGGTTGATATAAAATTTGATGTGCTCAGTGCAATGCCGTTATCAAAATAATATATACATGTTGCTGTGACGACATTATGAGGTCATCTGTAATGGTAAAGTATTGTATTAAGGTCAGACATAGAGAGATTTTTGCCAAAGAACGATGCAATTTCTGTTTTTTCGTTAAGATATGACAACTGAAAAGTGAAACACTTGTAGCCATCATGTCATAGTGAGAATTGCGTTGAATGAAAGTGAGGTAGACACCCTTTGAACACTTTAAAAGAGAAAAAGTGGCGATAAACACCACCCTGAGGGCTAAATATGGATCCATTTATTAACGAGATACACCAGGTTTCGTCTTTGTATCGGAATTTCGGTGAGAAAAAAACACTTCCCACTTTTTCTTTAGTCAGGAATCACTCTGAACCACGCATTTGGTCGCTTTTGTAAAAATAAAGTTGCTATAGCTTAGATACAGTACCGGTCAAAGGGATTGCAGCATTACACGCGCGTAAAGCGCGTGTAGTACACGCACATTACACGCAGTGCCCACGCAGTGCCCACGCAGTGTCCACGCAGTGTCCACGCACCTTACACGCAAAGACAAGAAAATGCGTGTATTTACACGCGTGTATTTTGACTCATTAGACGTGATATTGCGTGTAATTTTACACGCAGTCGTGCAACTGGAACTCATTAAGTGCGTGTAGTGAGAACAGAATATTTTAAGTGCGTGTAATGAAAACAAAGCATTTACCTTGTGTAACATTTATCGTAGTGGACTGCACTGTGATATAGTTTAATCTTTCGCCTTCTTGCTCTTGGTCGTAAAACGTTCCCGATAGAATCGAGCAGTTTCATTAAACTGGTTTACCGCTTCATAGTAAAATATTTTTTCCGTTCGAGTTTCAACAACAAGCGGCGCCAGCGAGCGACTGGCGTGTTATGAGATAACATGAACAATTATGTCGCTTTTCAATTCTAAATTACAGCAATCAGTGTACTTTAAAACAGTCCGAAGATTCATTAAAATATTTCGTACTCCAAAGCGTTACGAGTTTACCGGTATTCAAGAGCTTTTTTAGTCGTGTTTTTTTCTTTTCGCGAGGAACCACAAGGGCGCCAGCGATTAACGAACTGAGGCTTGATGCACACGAAATAACAGCAAAAAAACATTATTTCGCTTGAGATTTTCAGTTAATTTTAAACATCAGATATCCTTCTTTAAGTTGAAAAGCCTTTGAAGATTCGTCGTTAAAGTTGCGTATTTAGCAAAATCAAAAGTGTTGTAGTTTGAATTTTATTGAAGTCACGTGAATATCACCTATAGTAATTTAAGCCGAATGGTCGAACGAGTCAGGTGAAAACATAGATACATAGTACAATATAAACCTGTTGTCAGAAAGTTAGACACGAATCTGATGAATTGAAAATGTGAACAAAAGCTTAGATTTTGCTATAAAAGTTTCGATTCTTCGCTATTTAAACACAAGTGATGGCAATTAGCAAATTAAGAGAGAGTACGCGAGTATCTATTTCATTGTTGTTCGAAGGAACAGGAGTGAAATGGCATTTTGTGCGCATTTACGTTGCGACATACGTCGTTCGTCTTTTAACGTAAATGTAAACGAAATTCAGAGATCTCTAAGAATTAAGTTTCGACGTTAAGCAGAAGTGCGGGCTGTTACAGATTACGAAAGAAGATTTGTTTCTTAGGTGCTCGTTTGTTATTTATACATGAGCCCGTTATTAATTCATACACGCAAATGCGTGTATGAATAACAAAGGCTTCCTCTTCCAGTTTAAATACACGCATACCGGTGAAATTACACGCAAATGCGTGTAACTACCTGAAGAGTAAATTTTACACGCAGTTAATTACACGCACTGCCCACGCACTGTCCACGCACTGCCCACGCACTGTCCACGAATACTACACGCAGACTACACGCATTTTACGCGCGTGTAGGTGCTGCAATCCCTTTGACCTGTACTGTATATAAAGGAAATCGCTACAATTTGCATAAATAGCCTCCAGACAATGGGCGACAAAAGTAGTTGAGACACTTTTAGGAAAAGACGATTTTCGATTCTTAAACATTTGTTCTATTTTATTTGCATCTAGCGTTAAATCTCTGATACCCCCGGCCCCCCAATTCAATGTTGTGTAGGCGTTGTGGTCTGTGCAATCGAAGAAATAGAAAAATCAACATTGTTGTGGGGGAAAGGGGTGGGGAATGTTTCCAAGACGCAGAAAAATCGAATTTTAGTGCCAAGTGTATCAACACTTTTCTCGCTCATTGTAGCTTAATTAAATAAGATAGCAGTAAGATAAAGTAAGATACCAATTAAAAACGCTACTGAATGAAGATAACATGTGCTCATAATTATTTCATGGTTGTCCTTTAATACTGCGCAACAATAAGATAAAGGCAGTCTTTTAAATGTCGATTAGTATGCGAATGGAGGATTCAAGCGCAAGCTGTTAGAAGTTTGGTGTGCATTGTGGCGAGTGCGACTTAAAACACCGAAAGACATGCTGATGGTTTTGCGATCAATAAAATTAGTCTGCTTTAAAATGTGACCGATGCCAGCAGTATATGATTTTATCGTCGTCATTCTCATCATCACCATCCTCCGCGTCCTCATCATCACCATCATTATTATCATCATTATCATCATCATCACCATCACCATCACCATCGCCATCGCCATCGCCATCGCCATCGCCATCGCCATCGCCATCGCCATCGCCATCGCCATCGCCATCGCCATCGCCATCGCCATCGCCATCGCCATCGCCATCGCCATCGCCATCGCCATCGCCATCGCCATCGCCATCGCCATCGCCATCGCCATCGCCATCGCCATCGCCATCGCCATCGCCATCCGCCATCGCCATCGCCATCGCCATCGCCATCGCCATCGCCATCGCCATCGCCATCGCCATCGCCATCGCCATCGCCATCGCCATCGCCATCGCCATCGCCATCGCCATCGCCATCGCCATCGCCATCGCCATCGCCATCGCCATCGCCATCGCCATCGCCATCGCCATCGCCATCGCCATCGCCATCGCCATCGCCATCGCCATCGCCATCGCCATCGCCATCGCCATCGCCATCGCCATCGCCATCGCCATCGCCATCGCCATCGCCATCGCCATCGCCATCGTCATCGTCATCGTCACCATCATTATAATCCTTCACGGTCAACTTTCCCCTCGCTTGTCACACCGAAACACCACCATCACCACCACCACCACCACCACCACCAATGTCTAGCAGGTCGAAAATATTGCAGAGAAAGGAAGAAATGCACTAAGCTACCAATATTGAGATCACCACAGCAGCAAAATGCTTGTTCAGTCACAAGTTCCTGAAATGTGAGATGAAGATTATCCTGCCAAGGCCCCGCCGGCTAAAAGAAGAGAAAAGAGCTATGGGGACGAAAATGCCAGGGTTTCTCGACTTTGACCCGTGATACACATATCCCTGTGATATGTGTATCTCCTCACATATATCACTAGTGATATGTGTATCTCCTCACATGTATCACTAGTGATATGTATATCCACTCCCAAATGGCAGCCAGTGATACAGTAAAAACCCGCATAAAAGAACACGTAGATTAAGAACGTAACACTCAGGCTGAAATTTCATTAAAAAGTACCATATACCTATACCTGAAGTTATGAAAACCGGGTCGCAAAACTAACTTTTTGGGTAACTTTTCACAACTTCTCCTGTCTAATATTAGCGTCTTTACTGTGTTGTTCACGGCTGATGTCGGGCTTTTTTTGCCTGCTTGCTGGTTAACGATTTGTGTAGAAGTAGATGTAGACATAATTACTACCCCCCCACCCCACCCCTATGTTTTTGTCCCTACCCACAATTCACTCGTTAATATTGAAATCAGGGCGCGCCTAAAGCTGGTTTCGGAGCGTTCTGCAGTTTACTTTTAGATATTGGTCACCTTAAGAAAAGTTTCTCGGAGAGCATCATGTAAAGCTCTCAGATGGGTCAAAGTTACTACGACTGGCAGAGTCTGCATCGTCCAATATCGTATTTTAGTATATACCACACAAGTGAATAGTGCTTTTCGCGCGCGCTGATTGGCTAGCTCGGAGGTGATTAGCCAAGTACTATTCACCTCTACTTCGGTAATTGTTAAATATTTTCTTTTCATTTGGCAAAACGGATCCATGACCCTGATCTGGGCTGAGACTGAAAGGTACGATATTGCTGGCCACTTTGGCCTCGGGAACAAGCTCTTAGGAGTCAAATGAATTAGGTGAGAGCACAATAGCAGGTAAACGTTGACCCGGGCCAAGACTAAGTATTTTTCCGATGTGAAATCAGGCCTAATGTGGTCCCCGCCGAGCGCGTGACTCTACATCCGGAAACTTGCATAAGACGAGTGTGAAGGAAAAATCCAGCGGTGTTTATTTGCCAATGGGCTGAGTTTCTCCGAGGTATTCGATGATATTTCGCTTATGTTGAACGTGAGAAGATTATGCGTGGTCGTGGGAAATCTCATCAGTGTCGCGAAAGTGTGTGATTGCGTGATTTCCGCATGGTGTTGACAGGTTTTTGAAGGGTTTTTTATTAAACGTGGTTTCGCCAAATTAAATAGTCTGTACCACGCACTAATGTTACTTCGTTGGTGTTTAGCGCTTAGCTGATCGTACCTTGCGGAAAAAGAAACTCTCGACTCTGGAAAATTGGATCTAAGTCTAGTTTCATCGGGCTCTAATGGCATTGAACGATAGGCCAGTCTTTTTGCAGATAAGGTAAACAATTTGTGCATTGTTTCATTCAGTTTCTTGTCTATTCCATGCGAAATGCTGTTGTTTATCCGACCACGAAAAAAAGTAGTGTTTTGATGAATATTTAAGTTGCTATGTAAACCTTAACCGGGCACTCTATCGCTGCAGCGAACTCAACTCAAAAATTTCTAGACTGAAAAGGCACCGCTTTGAAACTTCGC
>JAHPZR010004927.1:10000-15000 GCA_019787425.1 Platygyra sinensis
TTCATTTGATCTATTTTTAATTGAGGGGAAATTAAAATGTAATTTGCTATAAGAATGGGTCCAACACAGAAATCCTGAAAACCTTCTTCACAAACAAACTGACGATAAACTTGAAAACCAAATTTGAGAGTAGGCTTAACTTCTTGCCGAGCCATACAAAAGTTGGGCACATAAACAAAGACAACGCTTATCTGGCTTATCGGTTGACCGTAAGTTTTTTGAAGAAAACGACTAAATAAAAGGTCAACGGTAAATACCTTCTCCAATCGTCGAAAAGGCTACATCGGGCCACTGCGTAAATCGCACATTCTTCGTCTTTAGTCATGCTCAAAGCACGGCGGGAAAATTTATGTGTTGTCGAATGCAGTCGCGGCGCGAATACAATTCCTTTCACAACGCTTTAGATACATCCAAAAAGCCGTCCATCAAGCCTTGATATAATTCTTCCCAGAGTGGCCAGTTAAAAATATTTTCACAGTCTAACACATCTTCAGGTGACCTAGTCGAAGTGGCGGAAGGAGAGTCGAGTCGAACGAGGTATCGCACAGCGTTGACGTGGACGTCGTTAATCCACTGACTTCACTATTTCTGTATTGTAACCGTTAAATTTTCTCCATTTTTACTTTGCTTCAGTGTTGCCCCTGAAGAAGGTTAGTCATGTCTCGCCACGGCATTAAAAGTTACCCTTTTCGGCCATCATTTTGTTTCTTTGCCTTATATCTACCTTTTTATGGGATATATAATTATACATTGTTATTTCCGATTTCACTTGTAATAATAATAATAATAATAATAATAATAATAATAATAATAATAATAATAATAATAATAATAATAATAATAATAATCAATAAAACTTATAATAATACTTAAACTTATAATAATAAAACTTATAATAAAACTTATAAAAAAATAAAACTTATAATAATGATAATAATAATAATAATAATAATAATAATAATAATAATAATAATAATAATAATAATAACAACAACAACAACTCAGAAAATATCTCAAAGCCTAAATTCTCAGTTATCAAAAGCGACAAAGGTCCTCAAATATGTTTTTAATAGTTCAAACCGTGGCCCGTTACTTAGATTATCGACTGCCTCCTGACGCTTGTTTCTTCAATTTCTTCTTGCTTGTTTCAAGAGGTATGTTCTAATTTAGCCTAGTCATCATATTGTTAATGCTGTTTACACCGAGCTGCTATTTCTTGTTCCAGACATTTGCTTTAGGGTTTCAATTATGGCGAGGAATAAAGTATCACGCTCGTATTCTTCCAGTTTTGGGTTTCATTTTTTTTCAGTCACCCATGCAAGTTTGCCAGACATCTCAGTTCTCACTTCAACTGAACTGCTGTTTTCTTTTAGCGAGACATCACATATGGAGCTGCGGGGCGAATAACAAGACTCCTCTTTTAACAAGCTTCCTAGTGCGACTTAAGGAGGCTCGAAAGAGTTTTTCGTTGCTATATTGTTTGTGAAACGATGGAAGATTACAAAGAAGGATGTTTAATGGTGTGGGCAAACTATATGTCTCCTTGCAACTCTATTGTTGGGCTATACTTTAAGGGTACTTGTGACGTCATATCAATTACCATGGCAACGCACGAGGTCCACAAAAGCGTCATCTAAATTTCAGTTTTTGTAAATTATCTGAGAAACTAATTCGGTGACCTACCATTTTTATTTCTTTGTTGGAAAGTTTCCTAAATTCTTTAACTTTTCAGACAGTATGGAAAAATTTTATCTAGTAGAATTACATATATTTAAAGAAAACGCGTTTTATGGCTTACAGAAAATTCCACCAGATAATTTTCCCCGAAACTTTTATATCTGAAGTGCCATCGCGAATGGTGCGTGTATGCAAAAAATCAAGATAGGTCACCGAGCAAACTTTCGAGCTAAAAACAAATGTTTTCTGCAGATTTTATCTCCGGTTCGCGCGATTTTACGCAGCATTAACTTCCGGTGTGCTGATTTTAATACTGATTCAGCTGACGCGTGCATCTTAGTTATGGCGTGTGTAGATTGCGCGCGCGCGTGCAGCTAAAAACCCTTTCGAACCTCCTTAAATCTCAGTTCAATATAGAATCGAACAACCCTTGCCTAATCTCGAAGAAATGGAACCCTCTAATCCCGCTCCTCAATATCTCGTAATCTTCACAGTAACAAAGAGCCCTTGCTGCATTTCTATCTTCTTTATGCAACTTTCCAAGGCCCCCTGGTGCATTTCAGGAGGCCCCACCGTCGGCATCGCTATGATAACGCAACTGTCTATTATAGTTATATCTCTCTCTGCGTTAGCTTACTAACATTTATCTATAGCATAGAGCAATATATATGTATATACAAACAATGTCAGTAACAATGGCCAAACTAGTAAAGGCTAAAATGAATTTAAGCACTGGAGCCCCCCTTCCCCCTTCCTTATTTATTTATTTATTTATTTATTCATTTATTTTATTTCTTCTCATTGATGTAATTTGCTTTGTTTTTAAATCAACGTAGTGTAGTGTAAGTAAATAGCATAGCTGTATTGTAAGTAAGTTGTGTACTTGTGCCGTAATTAAAAAAAGAAAGTTTGCCAGACATTCAACCAGGTCTGTGCATTATCAAAGGGTTTTGGTTTCTCCCAGTTTTTTTAAGTTACTCGACGATGTTTTCGGGTTTAACAAAGGAAACTCTGTACCAGCCATTTTGTTTTCACTTAAGTGCTCAAATTCGGCGCTTCCCCGGTGTTTCCGTCGAAATGTCCGTTTACACTCTATAACCCAGTTATGCATTTGTAATTGGCCAATCAGATATTTTGCTGGGTTAAATAATACACCCCTTTATAGCGTAATTAAACCAGTTCCTTTGAAGTACTGCATTACACAGTTCGCCTTCGTTATACTTATAAGGCGCTTGAAAGCTACGTTGACAGTGAATCATGTCAAAGTATGACTTGTTAATGCAGGTGTTTCGAGTGATGCGCGACTTCTGTGCAAAGACATGTTCCTCAGTATGTTCATGACAGCTTGTCGAATATGTCTCATCTTCCAGCAGTAAATTACAGGGTTTAAAGATGAATTAAGATATAAAAGAGTTACTGAGAAAAGAAAGAATTTCTTCAGAGTGACATTAGGCCCGTTAGTTTTAAAGGCGGCGAAAAAGATAATATAAGGCAAATAACAAATCAAAAACATCAGATATACGTAAAAGATTCCGACAGCAGAATTAAGCACACTGGCAAAATTTGATATTTCGCCAGCCTGTGCCTGTTGTTGTACTTGTAGGGCCTGAATCTGACTCTTGTGGCGTCTTACAGTTAAATAAATACTGATGTAGATCATCGTCGTAAGAAGGACACCAAAAATCCCAATAATTACTATAACAAGCGAGAAAACAGCATTGCGTGAAACCCAGAATATTGAAACAGAAGCAAAGATACTCATCACCCATATTGAGATCACCACAGCATCAACACGCCTGTGAGTCACAAGTTCCTGGTATCTGAGATGAAGATGAATAGCTAAGAACCTGTCTACACTTACAGCTACAACACCAAAGAACGAGGCTGTGGAAAATAAATTTCCAATGAATTAAAAGGCCTTACGCGTGTTACAACCAGGGTTGCCTTGTTGTAGCCACTTGATCAGAATTGACGTGTAAAATGGTTGGACCAGAAAACCAACACCAACATCTGAAACAGCAAAACTCAGGAGCAATGTTTTTAAAGTCTTTGGCAACGACGAGGTTTTCCTTATGGCGTGAATTGTTACAATGTTCAACATGATGGCGGTATAGAACAGAAAACCGTTGAAAACACAGTTAGCGATATACGTCGAAAAGAGGTAGTCAACTTCGGAGACTCTTGGGTAGTAATCCAACAGTATTTCACAAGAGGATTCGTTCATGGTATAAATTCAAGAAGATTGTTTGAGGCACCGAGCGTTTGACCAAGCAATTCCTTCACGAAGCTCAGAAAGTTTCCTTTTCCGGTGCTAAGGACCAACTGGATCTGAAGCCAAAATTTTCTTTAACGTCTTGCTAAAGTCATGATCCCGTCTCAGTAAACGAAAATAGTTAAGTATCCCAAAACTCGTCCTTCTAGACTAGTGTCAACTATTAACATGAGCTACATATATCAAATTCATACATGTGAGTCTCGAGCCTTCTACTAACTGATTAGAATAAAACCAGGACGCGCACGTCACTGGTTTAAGTTTCAGGTGCATTAACAGACCATGTGCTTGTAAAAAAAAATTAGCAGCGGTCTCAAAATTCGACTTCAATTTATTTCATAGGATGAACCTAATGAAAATCCTAAGACACATGCGTGATAAAAAAATTAGTTAGCACATTTTCATGGATACTAAACGAAAGTGAGCTGTCTTAACTTGGGTCGCTTTGCAGGCAGATGAAAAGTACACCTGCAAACTAGTGAAAGTTTGTGTTGCGTGCGCCGAGCGCGGTTGAAGCAATATAAAATGCTCCGTTTCAAGTTTTGCTGCAGATGATGGTTTTTCAAGCAAAAAGGACGCTTTATCGTGATAAGGAAAGGGTCTCAGTCATATCATTAAATAAAGTACTTTGGAAGTTAATCGAACATAAGTTAATACTCAGGGAAATTTACTATTCATTTTTATTCATATAGCAGGATAAAACAAAATAATGAAGGCAACAAATTCATCAAGAACCGTTCGTATTAATAATTGTTCAGGGCAAATGAAAAGGCGAGGTTACACTTTGCACCAACAGCAGGTTCAATAACTAATCTATCGTATATAAAAAACAAATATCGAAGATGAGAAGTCTTTGATAGAAGAACTAACGCTTCTTTTGTGTGAAAAAGTGAATGGTATATTTCAACAGTTTTGGAAACAGCAGGGGCGGAGGTTGTAACAAAGAGAGCAAGTCTTTCGTAGACGTGCCATAATTAAAATAAGAAAAACACAGACGTCACTGCTGCAGTGACAGTCAAGTCAGTATTTTTAATCACATCCTGTAAAGCTC
>JAHPZR010004927.1:25000-27500 GCA_019787425.1 Platygyra sinensis
TTTAGACCTGTTGATATTGCTGTTGTTGTTCACTTTGGTGTAAGAATACGCTCTCGTTTGCGCGCGTGCAGTTCTAGTCCAGTCTTCTCGTGGTCGTTGTTCCACGCACAGAGGACCAACGACCACACCACAGAGTCATGGTGGATCATGGCCGGCGCTACAATTAAGATGATGCACGGGTTCCGTGCCAAAACATGCTCTGCGGTATGTTCATCACTTCCTGTCGAATGTGTCTCATCTTCCAGCAGTAAATTACTGGGTTTAAACATGAATTAAGAAATACGAGAGTACAAGAGAAAAGTAATGATCTATTCAAAGCGATATTCGGGCCGAAAGTTGAAAGTGCAGCCAAACAGATAAAGATTGGCAAATAACAAATCAAAAAAACGAGAAAGACGTAAAACGTGCCGATTACAGATTTAATGAGACTGGCAAAACTTGCCATTTCGCTAGTTTGGGCTGCATTCTGTACTTGTAAAGCCTGTATTTGATTCTTGTGGTGTCTCACAGCTAAATAAATCCTGATGTAAATCGCTGTTGTAAGAAGAAGACCAATGACAGTACCAGTGGATACAAAAAGCGAGTGAATAATCTGCGGTACCCACAACGCCATCGAAGACCAAAATGCACTTAACACCCATATTGAGATTACCACAGCAACAACACGCTTGTGAGTCACAAGTTCCTGGTATCTGAGATGAATATGAATAGCTAAGAACCTGTCTACACTTATGGTTATGACACCACAGAAGGAAGCCGTGGAAAAGAAAACCATCATCATGTCAAAAGCCTCATACGTGCTACAGGCAGATATTTTTTGTTGTAATCCCTTGACAAGTAGGGAAATGTAAAATGGTTGGACCAGAAAACCAACACCGACATCAGAAACAGCAAGACTCAGGAGCAATGTTTTTAAAGTTTTTGGCAACGACGATGTTTTTCTTATGACGTGGATTGTTACAACGTTTAACATGATGGCGACGTAGGACAGAAAACTGTTGAAGACACAATTAGCGATGTACGTCGAATCAAAGTTTTCACCTTCGGACACTGATGAGTGAAAGTACAGCGCAAATACTTCACAAAATGTTTTCTTCATGAAATCGATTTGAGACACACTTCGTCTTAAAAATTAGTTCCAGAATGCAGTTTCCGTTTTCAAGACGACAACAGGTGAATCCGTCGCTTGCCCGCCTAAAATAATTCGTTTGTATCAAGTGATGGTTACAGCGGAGAAGTCCTAAATATCCAGAAGTCGCTATTTCTACTGCATGTACTTGCCTTTAAAACTGTCAGCTCGCCAACACTGACTGACAAAACCAAAGAATTAAGGATGGCTATCATGAATTTGTACATTTCAGACGTCATAAATGAGTTGTCGGTGAGAATATAATATTACGGCCTTGTTTTGAGCGAAACTGAAAACACTGAAAGCGTCAGCAATAATGCACGGGTCAAGTGAATGTAGGTGTTCAGTCAGTAAATAGATGACATACTTTTTATTAAAAACATATACAATAAAAAAACAGGAGTGAATGGCATAAAATTAAGAGAGATTGGAGTAAGACACAAAAGTTTGCTTTTTATAAAAGCATGAAGAAGTTGTGACCACTATACACAAATCCATCCAGTCGTAGGAAAAAGGATTTCAACAAGCCGGGGACTTAAATCTAAAAATCTAGCGGCCCTAACCACTAGGCCTCCAACTGAATGAAACTCATCAGATACAGATTAAAAAAATATTGGGCAAACGTTCAGTACGAACCATGTCAAATTAAATATTGACAATCGTGTATGTAAAAGATAACGTTTTTAAAAATGTTAATTGATGGTAAAAATGAAACCAACCTTCGATCTGACCGACAAACTCAAGTGAATTAAGGAATGACTCTAGCTATATTTTGGAGGGGGTGGTCTAATTTAAAATAAATTTAACCTATCGCTTATGAACTTTCATAGGGTGAAGTATTTGAAAGAAGCTTTCAATTTTTCGTTTCAAGAACTTTGCTTCTTGGTCACGTGACCTGCCACACCCAATTGTTTACATAAATTTGAATCCAAATTTACAATAGTTTTCAGTCGTAATGCGTGAACAATTTTGATTTATGCGAGTGGCTATAACCAGCAAGTTTAGAGAATTAATCGGACTTTGATCGATTTATTTCTTTTCTTTCAATTATAACGAATATCATTTGGAGAGGGACTGGAACTAGACCAAAATAGGAAATAACGACAGAAGTATAAAAGATTTTCGGATTCCCCGTTTAGAACTACACATACCAAGGTAAGATAAAGGTTTTGAAAGATAAAGCAAGAGTTTACTAGTACGTTTACATCTTGTAACTTAAACGCTAATATTTTTTTTTCAAATCGTAGGGCGTAGTCAGTCACGTGAGTACGTATGTCGAGTAAATTGTCCGGAGGAAAACTATTTTGCATATGAATCAACAAGTAGAAGCCAAGATTTTAGGTTAGAGATTAAATTTAAAAAAAGTGCCCA
>JAHPZR010004927.1:32500-39673 GCA_019787425.1 Platygyra sinensis
TCGTCCAGTTCCGCCGGTCCGCGTGTAAACGCAAGGTGGAACCGTGCAAGTTTTTGTCCGTGCAAAGATTTGTCCGGACCCGTGTAAATGGGGCCTCAGTTGGTAGAGCGGAGGACTGTAGAAGCGTAGTTGATATCCTTAGGTCGCTGGTTCAAATCCGGCTCGAAGGGATCTTTTACTTTCTTAACATAACCGACAGCTCTTATGCTACAAATTCTAAGCCTTTTCATAGTATTTTTGTATACATAACCATTTTCATTTGTTTTTTGATATCCATTGAAACTCGTCTTCTTGTCCCCTTATAAAAAGAAACCGGCCGAGATCTTGCTTTCGCCCGACGTAGGTGAATGCACAGTCATGCGGGCAGTTCACTTTGGCGACGATCCCTTGGACCCGGTCGATCTTCAGTATCTGGACCAATGTTCTTACCGTTGATTTAAAAAAAATCAATCAAACATCAGCACGATCGGCACTGCGTGGAGAGACTGCCTGGTTTATTCTAAAGAAGCTGCCTGTTTATAAAAGCTAAAAGGTTGCCTCGTCTATCTTCAATTTGGACATTAAAACGTTGTAAATGAGCTATTGGCAAGCGAAATTAAAAAAAAATAATAACTGAAAGCGCCAGCGCTGGGTGTTCAGTAAAATAATCGATGAAACTGCTTAAACTGTATAACGTTGAGAGAGGTTAGCACAAGGCATTTCGCGAGGCTACCTGCCCGTTCAGTAATTACTGTCATTACTGACAAACCAAGACTTTGTGAGGCCGACGTTAGCCAGTTTTCACGTTAATGGATGGTCAACCTGCAATTTTCCCCCGAACTTCTCAGCTTCTGAAGTTTCTCCTCGGTTTCTCTTTTTCGTTGTGTCTGAAAATTACAAGAGTAACGTTCGTTGGCGAGAGACTGAGGATATAGGGTAAAACCGTTATTGTCAATTATAATTTATCAAATATTTTGGCTTACCAATTTTCAGAACGGCGCGTGTTGCGAAAACATTTGAAGGATAATAAACTCAGTAGCCTCCATTTGGCGCGGAAATATGCTCGGATATTTGCCCTTGGACATTATCTGTACCTCGAAGCTCACACTTTTCCTGAGCTACGCTCTAAAAAAAACTGTTCGCCTCTCGGAACAGACATTGTCTTTCCTTTAAACTCTTAGTTCCATAAGCGTTCCTTCGATAGCTCAGTTGGTAGAGCGGAGGACTGTAGAAGCGTACTGTAGTTGATATGCACAGGTCCCTGGTTCGAATCCAGCGGGAAGGACTCTTTTACTTTCTTAACATAGAAAACCGACAGCTCTCATGGTAAAAATTCTAAGCTTTTTGTATATTTTTGTATACATAACTATTTTCTTTGTTTTTTTTTTTGATATTCTTGAAACTCGTCTTCTTGTCCTGTACGTTTTAAAAAGAAACTATTGTGGAATTTAGGAAACCTCTTTAAGGTCAACGGCTTTGGATGAAATAATGTCTTCCCTTTAAACACTTCATTAATTCCATAGACGCGTTCCTTCTATAGCTAAGTTGGTAGAGCGGAGGACTGTAAGAGCGTAGTTGATATTTTCTTAGGTCGCTGGTTCGAATCCGGCTCGAAGGAATCTTTTCAGTTACTTTTTTAACATAACCGACAGCTCTCATGCTACAAATTCTAAGCTTTTTATGGTATTTTTGGATTCATAACTATTTTCAATTGTTTTTTTTTTGTATTCCTGAAACTCGTCTTCTTGTCCTCTTTTAGAAAGAAAACTGTTATCGAATTTGGAAATCCTTCAGTTCAGGGTTTTGGATGAAATAATGTCTTCCCTTTAAACGTTTAATTTTATAAGCGTTCCTTCGATAGCTCAGTTGGTAGAGCGGAGGACTGTAGAAGCGTAGTTGATATTTCTTAGGTCGCTGGTTCGAATCCTCCTCGAAGGACTCTTTTACTTTCCTAACATAACCTACAGCTCTCATATGCATGTTAAAAATTCTAAGCTTTTTTATAGTATTTTCTATAGATAACTATTTTCAGTTTTTTTTGGTATTCCTTGAAACTCGTCTTCTTGTCCTGTTTTAGAAAGGAAACTATTATCGAACTGTTAGGAAATCCCTTCGACTTCATTGGTTTTGCATGAAATTATGTCTTCTCCTTGAAACACTCAGTTTTATAAGCGTTCCTTCGATAGCTCAGTTGGTAGAGCGGAGGACTGTAGAAGCGTAGTTGATTTCCTTAGGTCGCTGGTTCGAATCCGGCTCGAAGGAATCTTTTACTTTTTAACATAACCGACAGCTCTCATGCTACAAATTTTAAGCTTTTTTATAGTATTTTTGTATACTAACTTTTTTCATTGGTTTTTTTGGTTATTACTTGAAACTCGTCTTCTTGTCCTGTTTTAAAAGAAACTATTATCGAACTGTTCAGGAAATCCCTTCGACTTCATTGGTTTTGGATGAAATTATGTCTTCCCTTGAAACACTCAGTTTTATAAGCGTTCCTTCGATAGCTCAGTTGGTAGAGCGGAGGACTGTAGAAGCGAGTTGACATCCTTAGGTCGCTGGTTCGAATCCGGCTCGAAGGAATCTTTTACTTTCTTAACATAACCGACAGCTCTCATGCTACAAATTCTAAGCTTTTTATAGTATTTTTGTATACATAACTATTTTCATTGTTTTTTTTTTGTTATTCTTGAAACTCGTCTTCTTGTCCTGTTTTAAAAAGAAACTATTATCGAACTGTTAGGAAATCCCTTCGAGTTCATATGGTTTTGGATGAAATTATGTCTTCCCTTGAAACACTCATTTTATAAGCGTTCCTTCGATAGCTCAGTTGGTAGAGCGGAGGACTGTAGAAGCGTAGTTGATTCTTAGGTCGCTGGTTCGAATCCGGCTCGAAGGAATCTTTGACTTTTTTAACATAACCGACAGCTCTCATGCTACAAATTTTAAGCTTTTTATAGTATTTTTGTATATATAACTTTTTTCATTGTTTTTTTGGTTATTACTTGAAACTCGTCTTCTTGTCCTGTTTTAAAAAGAAACTATTATCGAACTGTTAGGAAATCCCTTCGACTTCATTGGTTTTGGATGAAATTATGTCTTCTCTTGAAACACTTGACTAACGACAGCTTCATGTCACTCTAAGCGTTCTTCGATAGTCATTTTGGTAGACGTAGCGATTTCTGTAGTCAAGCGTAGTTGATATTTTCTTAGGTCGCTGGTTCGATTCCTCCTCGAAAGACTCTTTTACTTTCTTAACATAACCGACAGCTCTCATATGCATTTTAAAAATTCTAAGCTTTTTTATAGTATTTTTCTATAGATAACTATTTTAGTTTTTTTGTGATATTCCTTGAAACTCGTCTTCTCGTCCTGTTTTAAAACGAAACTATTATCGAACTGTTAGGAAACCCTTCAAGTTCATGGGTTTTGGTTAAAATAATGTCTTCCTTTAAACACTCAATTTTATAAGCGTTCCTTCGATAGCTCAGTTGGTAGAGCGGAGGACTGTAGAAGCGTAGTTGTATCCTTCATGTACGTCGCTGGTTCGAATCCGGCTCGAAGGAATCTTTTACTTTCTTAACATAGCCGACAGCTCTCAATTCTTAGCTTTTTTCATAGTATTTTTTTTATACAAAACTATTTTCATTTGTTTTTTTTGATACAAGTTCATGGATTTTGGTTAAAATAATGTCTTTCCTTTAAACACTCAATTTTATAAGCGTTCCTTTCGATAGCTCAGTTGGTCAGTAGAGCGGAGGACTGTAGAAGCGTAGTTGATATCCTTAGGTCGCTGGTTAGGCTCGATTTCCGCCGCTTTCTCGTGTCTGGTCTACCCTCCCCGAGAAGAACGGCTGGACGCGTGAGCGGGAAACCATGTCTGTGATGTCAATTCATAATTTAATTCATGCGGTGCTCCTGGTCGCCGGAAACGTTATCTGATAACAACCTACGGCTCTTAACATTTGTGCAATTGCCGTTCTATGTTTTTTTTTATTTTGGCTTTTCAACCTATTTTGTTTTACATTATTGCTGCCGAAGGGCGCTGTATGCACGAATTTTTTAGCTTTTGAACTGAGTTTATTCACAATAAACTACTAATGTACATAATAAAAAGTGCAAAGCACATGGGCCTGGCCCCTCACATAGAAATTCCGTATTAAAATAAAAACCTAGAGTATTACTTTGGATTCACACTGTCAAATATAATGTTCAAGAATGTCTCTGCTACGTTAACAACTATAAAATTGACTAAACTAGAGAAGAACATGAAAAGAAGAGTCGGCAACATTACAAAGTGTAGATTCCCAGGCGGATGCAAAATCGGACTGCGACAAGCGAAAGTGATCTAAAGAAATTCTTTTCCGGATATCTGTTTTAATGTAACGAATAATAGCCTGGGAATCTTCATGACCATTATGAAAAGTGGCTTTATTTCGGAATTTCCAAATTCCATAAAGAGTTGTTTTAATCAGAAATCTGGCCAAGCGTGCACTCTTAGCGTCTGCGCGGGGCCATTGGAAAAAGAAGACGGAAATGCAGTTAGGGAGAAATGTCACACCAAGAAGAGTAGACAAAAAAGGCGAGAAGTGTGACCAAACGGCCTTCACGCGGGAGCAATTAAGGAAACAGTGGTCGATTGTTTCCTTTCGAGAGCACGACGCACAGCGATCGGAGTTAATGTAGCCCCAATTTTTCAATGCATCGCGAACCTTAACCGCGCGTAATACAATTAACCAAAGTAGATCATTTTTGAAATTCTCACAAAAGTCATCACGAACAAGTGACCAATGCCGATCCAGGTCAAAACCAATAGTTAAAAACGAGACCCAATATCGGTGAATAACGGGTGAGGATGACTTTTCCTTAAGTAGAGTGTAATAACATTTCTTTGAAGTAAAAACAAAATTGCGCCAGTCTTGGCAAGACAAGATCTTACGGAGACTGGTCAAAACAGAAAGGCAATTCGAATAAAAGGGTGTTAGAAGTTGAGCACTCGGAGAGGAGTTATCCCGAAGGAAACGCCACTCCGGTCGAATAGGAGATAGCTTAGCCCCGAAAAAATACTTAATGAGATAAAAAGACTTTGAATCGGCATTGGAGCAATTAGAAACTACGGATGCTAACTTTAAGGCATCTGCCTTGATCTTAAAGTTAATGATGCCTAGACCCCCCTTTAGGAAGGGCTGATGGCACGACTGTCGGCTGACGGTCTCCATTCGGCAACCCCATAGGAAAGGCCAAATCAAATTATTTACCTCCGAAATAACCCATTTAGGGACAGGAAGAATAGTAGCTAGATACAGGAGTTTGCTAATTCCTATTGTATTCACAATCAGGGACTTGCCCACCAGGGATAAAGAGCGGGATTTCCAAAAATTAAGATGATTTTCTAACTTCTTAAGCTTTGGCCGCCAATTGTCAGACTCTGCGTTCTGTCCGAAAACAACCCCTAGAATTTTCATTTTTGTTACCCATGTGAGGCCAAACGGCTGGTCAGCGCGAGAGCGCCACGCGCCCAGCCACATGGCCTCTGTTTTGGCTACATTGAGTTTCGCTCCGGACCCCCTCTCGTACACGTTGATTACGCGAAAGAGGGCTGCAAGAGAATAAACAGATTTGACTAGACTAGTCGTGTCGTCAGCATAAAGGAAATTTATTTTACCAAAATAAATGATTTTATGTAGCTTGTGACGTAACTAGGCCCAGTACTTGTATGCGGGAGTTTCTGTCATCCGGGACTTATATATTGCTAGATGTGGTCCACCTTCTCGTTTGTGCAGCATTCTCGGCAAGTGAAGGGAATTTTTTGAGTCCAGTACAAGTTGGTGCCGCATCCAGACTAAACTATCTTTCGTCGTAGCTGGAAATAGCGTGATGCCGGACTAATACTCCTGTTTTTTAAGATAAGTACAGGATTATTGCTGGATGTATGAACATAACCTTTGTTTCGCACGCTAGATCACTGAGGCACCATGCGTTTGTATTCTGTTCGTAAAAGTTGAGCGGTCTAGCCCTTCTTATACTTAGTAATACGGTAAAAAAGGGGGCTATGTGTGCCATTAACGCCTTTTTTATTTGATGGTTAAGTAAATCCTTTATTTCGCAGCGTTTGTTTGTTTATACCGCCTCTGGAACGTTTTTGTTTCCTCGATTATTTAATTATGCGTAAGGTTAATATGCAAATTATCGTACACAGCATTACTTGATACAGCATCTTGACATGTATTTGTTATCTAGTCCCTTTAGCTGACCAGTACAGGTATAGATGATTTCCAATTTGTCAAAACATAGTGTCTCGTACAGTATAAAAAGGATAGTTTGTCATAATTTTCAGATCCTCACTATCCCCCCTTTTCGAACAGCTTTTGGACCACCATTTTCACCATTTGCCCACTTACTGTATTGTTGTTAGGGCTTTTTCTTTTTTTTTTTTCTCTACTGATCATTACTTAAGCGCATATGATCCAGGCCACTTATAGGCCAGGCGCCGCTTTCTCGCTATCTTTTTTTATTAGTACACGACTACTTCTCCGTACTAAAGGAAGTAAATCCCTTCTCAGCTCGCTTTGCTTTTCAAGTGGTTACTCGTTTGGCTTTTAACGCTGTGCCTCGGCTTCGTGTCTTAACGTGGTCTTTATATTTTTGCTAAACTTACACTCATCGAGTCTTTAACTTTCACATATGAAGCATCATATGAAGAATCAATTAAGCGGCCTTTACGAAGGATACAATATTGAATATGCAAGAAATGTAAAAGCCGTACGAACTAATAACTGCAACAGCTCAAAGAGAATCCAAGAAATTAAAAGCGTACGAAGCGTACTAACTCACAAGTCCCCCGAAGAAGATTGTCTGCGAAGAAATTTCAAATGCCGCTACCCGACCGTCCATACTACTGCACAAGTAAAAAGAGAATCGAAGCCAATTAAAAGGCCGTACGAACGTACTAACTACACGTAAAAGAGAATCGAAGGAATTAAAGCCGTACGAACGTAATAACTACACAGTAAGAGAGAATCGAAGAAATTAAAAGCCGTTACGAACGTACTAACTGCACAGTAAAAGAGAATCGTAACGGAATTAAAAGCCGTACGAACGTAATAACTACACAGTAAAGAGAGAATCGAAGAAATTAAAGCCGTACGAACGTACTAACTGCACAGTAAAAGCAGAATCGAAGAAATTAAAAGTCCG
>JAHPZR010004928.1:20000-31377 GCA_019787425.1 Platygyra sinensis
TGCAGCAAGCAACTTACATAGGTTTGTAGCATTCTAGAAACTTTTACCTCGTTAAAGGCATCAACCAATTGCCTTTCTTTCTCGCAAGCTTTATTCTCCCATGAGGCTGCCTAAAAGGATCCAATAATTAATGCATACTTTTTATCATTATTTGTTACAGCTCAGAGAGTAGAATCTGTATATATTTCTTGACAGTTCGCTCACGAAAGTTACCGAAACATTGCACGTACATGTAGATGGTAGAACGTGAGAGCGCGCTAACAAAAGGACGCAACAACCATAAGAAACACTAGTTCTTTTCGTATTATGACCTCTTCTCCTCGCATGTGACGCAATAATTAAACAAAATTAAACTCCACTTCGATTATAAACGTCGACGATACTTACAGGGCTGTATATCACTATTGCAAAGGAACTTCATAGGTTTGTAGCATTTTACAAACTTACCTCGTTTAGCGCTTGTGCCCATTGCCTTTCTTTTTTGAAAGCACTATTCTTAAATGATTCCAGCTGCAAAAGAACAAAACATAAAGCAAGTTTTAAGTTTTTTATTTCTACAGTATTCAGTAGTGTTCAGTATTTGATATTATGTCTTAAACATCTCTTTATCCATCGTAAGCCCTTGTTGATTAATTATTTAACCTGTGTTGGTAGCACACTTTCCATATATGGCTACTGGTCATTGTGTGATTTTTTATTATCCGCATCTAATTGAAAAGACCTTCTCTTACTTCTATTACATGATGCTAAAGTAAACTGCAAACGTTATCTTTAAGGTAAGTGAAGTTAACAATCACATCTTGAAGGTTGTGGGAAAGGTAAAAGAACTAGAAACAGCAAATTTCCAGTTCTTTAACCTCCATTTAAAATGATGGTAATAGAGAAGTCCCATTTTTCTTCTTTTAACACACAGATATCAATAATACTATTAAATAAAAACTTGATTTTTCTTGTAACTTTTGAATATTGCAGCACCACTCGCAAAATCCGTTGTCATTAAGAGACGGTATAAGAATACAATTCATGGAACAAAGAAAGTGCCTGGTCTCCGTCATCAAACGAAGATTTTCAAATGCGGCCTATCTTGTACAATGAGAATTCCGTTATCTTGATTCTTTACCTACAGCTATAACCTCATCTCTGACTTGAGGGACCTAGTATTTCCATCATTGAAGGGTAAATGTAAGGCCTCTAACAACAGAGGTAAGGTGCCAGAGCGAGATTTTTTAACGAGTACGTCTCCACATAACTCTTTTTAAGTCATGACCTGAGCTAGTAGTGAGTGAAGCAAGTGACCTGATTTCACACAACTCAAAGGAGAAAAGAAGCACTTCATTGCCCGTCGATTATTTGTGACGGAACGCGACGCAAGACAACAATAAGCATAAATGCTATTACCTTGTTTTCTTTCACTGCCAGTTCCTCGTCCTTCTTCAAAATATTTTCATTTAACAAGGTCATCTAAAAGAAAACAGGTATTATAGCAAATATTACATTGTTGATTAAAGAAAAACTGAACACTACACATTTAGAGCACTGAATCGAAGGCTAATTCTTGCGGTTAACATTTTAAAGCATAACTTTTACTTAAGGTGAATAAATCTCTTTTGTAGAGTTTGAGAGTTGTTCATCCATAATGTACAATTTCGCCTTTGTCAAGGCCAGCTAGAAATAGAAAGACGGATTCTGAAAGTAGTTACTGGCTTACGTTTAAAGATATAGCTCTTCCACTTTTGTAATAAACGTCGATAATAATCTCAGGTCTATATATCACTTTACGGCGGAAAGAAACTTACAGAGGTTTGTCGCATTACAGAAAGGCAATTGGCAGATGCGCTGAACGAGGTGACCTCGTTCAACAAATCTGCCAATTGCCTTTCTTTCCCACAAGCTTCATTCTTCCATGAAGCTACCTAAAAAGATCTTATTATTAATGCGAATTTTTAAGCATTATTTAACACAGCTCAGAGAGTAGAATCAATCTGTATATTAAATCTTTACAGGTCACTTACGTAAAGTTACAGAAAAATGAGGTTAGAAAAGGCAAACCATTAGCTATATTTGAAGTGGGACCTAAGATCTAAACTCGGGACTACCGAAAACAACTCCAGCCAGAAGCCAGAACGGGAAATGAAACCAGGTTTTGGGTTTCAAGTCTGATGCCCTAACCACTCAGCCACTCTGCCTCCTACCTTTGTGTCGACCACATGTAAACATCTTACCTCGTTCAGTGCCTCTTCCAGCTCCATTTCTTTTTTAAAAGCTTTATCCTTCCATGAGGCCAGCTAAAAAAAATCCCAACAAGTTTAAAAAGCAGAACTGACCAGTATTGGAAATTATATCTTGAGCATCTCTTGTCGTTCAGGAAGTGTCAGGGCCTTTCCGAAATCGTGCAAAGAGAAAAGAGCATTTCTCGGTATTGTCTAATATTTTTTAACATTATAAAAATAAAGGTCGTTGCAGTTTTCTAGCCAAATTACGCAAGCGCTAAAATGAAGACTGGAAAACTTCAGGCTTCAACGAGATTCAAATCCACGACCACTGTGATATTAGTGCAAGTGCTTTAGCCACTGAGTTATCATAGTTTCCATATATTTATCAGGATATATTTTGTTGCTACGCATTAAGATGAGAAACCTGATTATGTGGAAAATTTTTCTTACCTCGTTCACTGCCTCTGTCAGTTCATTATCTTTTTTAGAGACCTTCTCCTTCCATGACGCCAGCTAAAAAAGAACCCAACAAGTTCAGAAAAACTGACCAGTATTGGAAATTATATCTTGAGCATCTCTTGTCGTACAGGAAGTGTCAGGGGCTTTTCGCAATCGTGCAGAGCGAGAGGAGCATTCCTCGGTATTGCATAGTATTTTCTTCCTTTTATGATACTAAAGATCTTCGCAGTTTTCTACCCAATTAAGGCAGACCCGAAATTCAAGTCTGGAAAACTTCAGGCTGCAACGAGATTCAAATCCACGACCACTGTGATATCAGTGCAAGTGTTTTAGCCACTGAGCCATCATAGTATCTATATATTTATTACTCATGCGCAGTAAGACGCATGACTTAAATGGACTCCGTTTCTTCGTTTTGGTGTCACATTTGTGCATGCAGTTTTTTGGTTGTATATATTTTTGTTCCACTCCCTTGCTCCCACGTAAGACAAGAACAGAGATAGGAAATGATAATATAGCTTTTACTGCAAACAAGAATTTCTTTAGCTTTGTTATAAACTATATTGGTCCCCCAGTCAATTACCGAGAACATCAGTTTTTCGTCAGATCAGACTTGAGCCCGCGACCTCCGTATTCAGTCCTACGCCCTAACCACAAGGCCAAGCTACCTTTACCTCATTCAACGTATCAGTAAGTTGCTTTTCTTTTTCAGCAGCTTTATCTTTCCATGAGGCCAGCTAAAAAGAACCAAACGTTTCAGTCAATAGCTTAACCATCAGTTCAGTAAGCAGAATTCATCAGTAATTGAAATTATTCTTATAAGCTTTATTCTCCCATGAGGCTGCCTAAAAGGATCCAATAATTAATGCAGACTTTTTATCATTATTCATCACAGCTCAGAGAGTAGAATCTGTATTATATTTCTTGACAGTTCGCCTACGAAAGCTACCGAAACATTGAACGTACAGTGTAGATAGTAGAACGTGAGCGCGATAACAAAACGACGCAACAACCATAAGAAACACTAATTCTTTTAGTATTGTAGTATTGTAACCTCTTCTCCTCGCATGTAACGCAATAATTAAATAAAATTGAACTCCACTTCGATTATAAACTTCGACAATACTTACAGGGTTATATATCACTTTACTCAGTGCAAAAAAAACTGTCATAGGTTTGTAGCATTTTAGAAACTTACCTCGATTAGCGCTTCTGTCCATTGCTTTTCTTGTTTTAAAGACCTTTTCTTAAATGATTCCAACTGAAAGGAACAAAACATAAAACAACTTTTCAATTTTTGATCTTCTTAATAAACTTGTAAAACTTGTAAACTTAAACTTCTAAACTTTAAAACAGACCAGAATTTATCTGTATTTCATATTATGTCTTGAACATCTCTTAATCCATATTTTAGCTCATGTTGATTAATTAGTTAACCTGTGAAAGGACGGTACCTCCTTTTGTTTGCACAGTTTCCATATCTGGCTACTAGTTCTATGACATCTTACCGGTATTATTAATGCGAATTTTTAATCATTATTTAACACAACTCAAAGAGTAGAATCAATCTCTATATTAAATCTTTAAGGGTCACTTACGTAAAGTTACAGAAAAATGAGGTTAGAAAAGACAAACCATTAGCTATATTTGTAGTGGGACCTAAGATCTAAACTCGGGACTACCGAAAACAACTCCAGCCAGAAACCAGAACGGGAAATGAAACCAGGTTTTGGGTTTCAAGTCTGATGCCCTAACCACTCAGCCACTCTTCCTCCTATTTTTGTGACGACCACATGTAAACATCTTACCTCGTTCAGTGCCTCTGACAGCTCCATTTCTTTTTTAAAAGCTTTATCCTTCCATGAGGCCAGCTAAAAAAAATCCCAACAAGTTTAAAAAGCAGAACTGACCAGTATTGGAAATTATCTCTTGAACATTTCTTGTCGTTCAGGAAGTGTCAGGGCCTTTCCGAAATCGTGCAAAGAGAAAAGAGCATTTCTCGGTATTGTCTAATATTTTTTAACATTATAAAAATAAAGATCGTTGCAGTTTTCTGGCCAGTTTTGCTCAAGCGCGAAAATTAAGTCTACAAAACTTTAGGCTTCAACGAGATTCAAATCCACGACCACTGTGATATCAGTGCAAGTGCTTTAGCCACTGAGTTATCATAGTTTCCATATATTTATCTGGATATATTTTGTTGTCATGCATTGACATGAGAAATCTAATTATGGAGAAGAATTTTTCTTACCTCGTTCAGTCCCTCTGCCAGTTCATTTTCTTTTTTAGAAACCTTCTCCTTCCATGAAGCCAGCTAAAAAAGAAACCAACAAGTTCAGAAAAACTGACCAGTATTGGAAATTATATCTTGAACATCTCTTGTCGTACAGGACGTGTAAGGGGGTTTCCGCAATCTTGCAGAGCGAGAGGAGCATTCCTCGGTATTGTCTAGTATTTTCTTCCTTTTATGATAATAAAGATGTTCGTAGTTTTCTACCCAATTAAGGCACACCCGAAATTCAAGTCTGGAAAACTTCAGGCTGCAACGAGATTCAAATCCACGACCACTGTGATATCAGTGCAAGTGCTTTAGCCACTGAGCCATCATAGTATCCATATATTTATTACTCATGCGCAGTAAGGAGCATGAGTTACATGGACTCCGTTTCTTCGTTTTGGTGTCACATTTGTGCATACAGTTTTTTGGTTGTATATATTTACCATGCACTCTTTAGGGTGGGCGGACAGAGTAGGTTTGGGATTAATTGGAATATTCTCCAGTAGCTGTAAAAACTCTTTTGTTGCATTTGGAAAATGCGTGGAAAGATTTGAAAAGAAGCAATATATTCTTAAAATTTATATAGTCATGAAGTATCAACTTATTTTGCATAACAAAAATATCGTGTGTGTTACCAGCAATCAACCATCCATCCCATGTGTCAAGCCCCTTAGATTGAAACTTTACGTGGTTGCGAATGTTTCTCACAGACACCAACCCAGGTCTTGTTGTTGACAATACTGATAGCAGTAAAACTATTTGCGCTCTTCATTCAAGTTCAAATATACTGAACATTCTTAGCAATCGCTAATTCTTTCAAAAAACTGTGTCTGACTGCTGGAGAAAATCATGTTGCGTGACACAAACTAGACGAGTACGAAACAAAAATAAACAACAAAACAGAATGTCGCATCTTCCATTATAAACGAGTTCCTTTCAAAAAATACTACTACCGTGATTCAATAAAAAATATCTAGCTTGAATGTTTCTTTATAACTTGAATATTTCTTTTTAAACTGCGTCGAGGGTTGCACATTCTCGGAAGTTATTCGCAAAAACACAACTTGAAAGTTATATGCAATGTAAATTGAGGCCTGGACTGTTGTTTTGGCTAAGCCACTTGATAATGATTCGTTTCGTCTCTCTAGAAAAAGATTATTCGCTCTCCAATTTTAATCTCACCAGCCTTATTCATGTCTCACATTTTGTTAGTTCTTATTGTTGTTGTATCTTATTTCAATAATATACGTTTTCGATTCACCTTTTCGCCCGTATCATTCGTTTTGCGTGAAGTGTGCGGCTGTGACCAACTCAATTTGAGATGAACGAGTATTTTTAATAGAACTTTAAGTCTTATATTTATGTTTGTATATTAGTAGCTTGTGAACAATTACGCAATTCAGTATTTTACTGCGATGTGATTTTTAATAAACCAGTCTATTATTATTATCTATTGATAACAACGATTTATATAATTTCATCTCCCACATGTATCTAACTTGCGCATAAGTATAGGCTAACTACAGCCTCTTGTTGGTATATATTTTTGTTGGTATGCATCGGATGAGAAAGCTAATTATGGAGGAGAATTTTTCTTTTCCCAAAAATAGTATGAGTATTTAAGCAAATAAGTAGAGTTACCTCTATGGCAGAATTTAATAGTTTATCGTCAGTGATGCTTAGCTTCGCCTTTGCCAAGGCCAGCTGAAAAACAAATATTGAAATTAACAACTAAAGTAACTGTGCGCTTCAATTTTGAAATGTACCTTTATTCTGTAAGTTCTTAAAATGGCAACGGCAGTCGAACACATCACCTTCCAGAATACCGGTTGCACAGTGGTCCAACAGAGTGGTTAGAGTGTCCAACAGGTATTCTGGAAGGTCATGGGTTCGAATCTCGTTTTAGATTCAGAATTCTTTTTGTAACTTTTTCAATTTCAGAACGCTTCTCCGTTATTTAAAATTTAATTTGTTTCTTTATAATCCCCAGCTTTGCCGTTTTCAAGGCCAACTGAAAAAAGGCCAAATCTTAAATATGACTGAGCGCTTCGGTTTTAAAGGTAGCTTTCATCTGCAAATTTAAAAATCGTCAAATAAAAATTTATGTTGGTAAACCAATTTAATTAAAATAATTCCCATTTTTGAATTCCCATCGTGATGTTTGCAGAAGCTGCTTGTCACTACTAAGAACTTTTGCTTCCAAATTGTTAAGCTCAATGATCTCAGGTTTTACTTTCTTGTTTGATGATTTCCTCGTTGCTTCTTATTCGTGTTAATATTTTATGAAATACAGTTAAAACGTACCTCCACTCTGACAGAAGTCTCATTATCAGACACCACAGAGAGCTAAACAAACCGAAAAAGATCATGAGTCATTAAAACAACGCCCCGGACGGTATCCGTCCTTCTTGAAGAACGGTGCCTCTGTTTGTTATCGCACTTGCGATGTACGCCATCTGCTTACTTGTTGCAATAAAAACATCCCCTCCCCTTCTCCCACGTAAGACAAGAAAAAAGATAAGAAATGAATTCCAATTTGCTAATATAGTATTACTGGAAAAGTAATTACTTTACGTTCGTTTATAACTGGTCAATTACCGACAACAACGCCAGTTTTTGATCAGATGAGACTTGAGCCCGCGACCTCCGTATTCAGTCCTACGCCCTAACCACAAGACCAAGCTACCTTTACCTCATTCAACGTATCAGTCAGTTGCTTTTCTTTTTCAGCAGCTTTATCTTTCCATGAGGCCAGCTAAAAAGAACCAAACGTTTCAGTCAATAACTTAACCATCAGTTCAGTAAGTAGAATTGATCACTAATTGAAACTATACCCTAAACATCTTTTCACCTATCGCTTGTTAGCTTTTGCTAAGAAGACCTAAAATCATGAACAATAGAACGATGTTGCAAACATTATAAGCATTCTACGCAAATATTACTGCAAACATTGCCGGAATATGTAATGGCTTTAATGGGAGCGCTGCTATATCCCATCGAAAACAGCGCTATTTCATCAAGAAGGTTAATATTTGTGCCACTGACCAGCCAAAAAACTACGTGCCGACCTTACAATAACTTCCTAACCTAACACGACGTTTCTGGATGTTAATTTCTTTTTGTGTTTATCCACAAAATAGTTATCACTGTTAATAGCATTTGACTGCAAGTCAGTGGGCCAAATAGTATAATGGTTTGGTTCTGATAGACATTAGGCTGGGAAAAAAATGCTTCCTCTGGTGATATTATGACGCTTTCTGTGTCTGGGCTTCTTTCACAAGTTTCTGACACTTACCTCTCTTTTAAGAGAATTCTCATTCTTACACGCCACTGAGAGCTGCATAACACAAGGGAGAGATATACATTTATCAGACAATATGTATGCCTCACAACTAGGAATCACGACGGGAGTAAATGTCCGACATCTACAAACCTTTTCTTCATGCAGAGCTCTTGCCGATTCAGATATTTCAGCACTTGTTGAGGCCAACTGTTAACAATGACAAATGCATAATTCATAATAATATTTACAAAAGCATAATTCATGTTTAATAGTCAATCGCCTGAAATAATTAATTGTGAAACTGATAAAACTCAATTTAACTGGTACATCCCAAAGCCCTCACGTAAATTTAAACTCAGCGTTCTCGGTTAATGATCCTCGCATCTTTCTGTTAAAGGCACAACTTTATTAGCTATTTTCGCACAACAATAATATTTTATGGAACGCGTTTTTATTAATTCCTCTCGAAAGACGTTTCATTCCTATAGGTTATGCGTCTTTTACCTTCTTGTACTCTCTCTCCATTCTTTGAAGCCTGGCATTTGCTCGGCCCAAGTCATTCCTGGTGTCTAATCTTGCACGTCTATCCTGCAAGTGTGTCCTCTAAAAAACAAAAACTGATGTAAAATTCAACATACAAGCAAGAGGAAGATTCCCTATGCAAATAATTTTCTTTGAGAGAATTTAAACGAACATTTATTTCAAGTTTTTTCTTTCAGAGTAGCTAGCAGCTAAAAATCCGAGGTGTGCGAGACACGCTTGTGAGTTCTCAGTACTGCTCCACTAAACCAAGACGACGAGGGATTACCAAGCACTTGAAGTTAGAAGCTCAGATCTGGATCATCCAGTCAACGCGAAACTAATCCGCCGAGCCCACCAAAAATACCAGCTGCAGACGCAATAGCCACGGAATAAATGTTATTATCTTTTTTTCGGCTCGTGAGCGGGCGGAATTCAACAAATCCTGTAATCTGATTGGTTCCTGGAGCGGGCGGAATTCTCTCATACGGACCGCTACAGCGGGCGGAATCCATCGAGTTGATATATTTTCGTGAATGAATTAGCGGTTATCGTCAATCTTTCGCCCTTTTTCACTTCCAAGCACGATTAATTAACGCAAGTTTACCTCTATTCACCTTTAGATGGCAAGGAAAGTTACTGTAAGTAAATTCAATTGAAGTTTTTGAAGTTCTGAGAGTTTGTTTGGTTTGTTGCTCGGCGCTGTAATGGCGCGTAATCCTGTGTGTCTCTCTGTACAATTTTAAGTAAAAACTGAGTCAATTTCAGTCGAGTTTCCCTCTCTAATCGTTGCTGTACTTCAGAGAATTGCTGTGGAGTACACTTAACGAATTTTCTCTTCATCTGCTACTTAATTTACGGTAGAAAAGTCTAATTCAGTCGAGTGATTCGCAATGATCGACAAAAACTGTTTTTGTAGTACAACTTCAAACTTTGAACAAAAATTCACACCTGGAAAACAATTTTGGAGACCTTAACTAGGGAACTAAATGCACTAACATAAAGTAGTTCGAAATAATTCTGTTCTTTAATACATCTTTCTTCGTATAGTATCTGATTTACTCGTTCTTCGCTCGTTAGATTTTTTGCGAATGGTTTGTAGACGGCGCGTAAGCCGATTCAATGGCAAAGCTTCGTAAACAAACGCACGTGTCAGTTTTATACGGCAGGAAAAAAAAAGATAAAAATGTTATTGGCCGGCTCAGGGTCGGTCCGTATAGGGAAAAACTGTGACCTCGGGCTTGAAAATGCTGCCCGAGGCCGCAGGCCGAGGGCAGCACTTTCAAGACCTCGGTCACAGTTTTTCCCTATACGGACCTCCCAGCCGGCCAATAACATATATTGACAGAATTGACTCATACTGGCGGGCCAGTCAGTGATTAGAAACAACAGCCTGTGACCCATGTACTGATTCTAACTTATTAGTTATTTAAACTAAGTGAACTTAAAAAAATACTTACTTTATGCCTTCGCTAAATTGGAAAATCGTACATAATAATCTAATCCAAAATACTGCGTGTTAGCTAGACAAATTTTTAGTCATGTATGCAGTTATTACCTCCATTTTCATATAAAGTTTCTGATACTGTTTTAACTGCAATACCAGTTGCTGCTTTTCCTTGTCTGACAAGAGAAGAGAAAACCGAAGCGTAATTGATTTTGATTACAAACATGCTTAAGGCATTAATAACTTTATAATCTCAATTTTATAACAATTTTATTAGGGCCATGCACTCTGTTCTGCGCAGGGATTCATGGACGTGTAGAATTGCTAAGAGTGTAGGAACGATTTCAGAGCATATTACTTCGATCCTAGCACTGAAATTCACATAAATATTTTCAGAAGGATCTTGTTTCGGCTTTCGAATCTTACCAACACTATTGTTTGCCATTTTCATTTTTCGTCAGATCCCGTAGCTTTTATTGCAATCTAATGCTTCGCATTAAACTCGGCGTATTAGTTACTGGAATAATTGAAGCATTTGTGCTAATTGTGATGAACATCATGTTACACATAATGAGATTAAAAAAAGCCTTTGTTAGAACGACATAAATCTTAAAGTGCCCCTGTGACAAAAAAAAATATTTTTTTTCTTTGGATTTCAAAACTATGTTAGCTAAACACTAAGTGACCCAAGGTTTAATCCTTGATTTAAAAAAGGCACCTGTTTATTTTAACGGGAACTTTCCGATTTAATGATCCGCCATTACTAAATTTAAGTTCTTGAGAGAGCTGGATCGAGGAGAAAATGACGTCAAAGGCTCACTAGTTTAAGAATGCAATGCGTGTGTACGCTGCAGAATTAATATGCAGCACGGGAGTTTTGGGCTTTCACACTTTTAAACTCGCACTTTGCACACATAATAAGCTGCGTTCACACGCTGAAATTTTAAGCTGGTGAGCCTTTGACGTCACTTTTCTCGGATCCAACCCTCTGAGGTCAAATTGGTCAGGTTTGAACGTGAGTAATGGCGGATCGTGAAATCCAAAACTTAAACTCAAAGTAAACAGCCTTTGGATAAAAATGAAAGGTCAGAATTTTGTCAGTCAAGTGTTAAGTAGACACACTTTCAGAATCTCAAGAAAAAAAGGAAGTAGTTTTTTTGATCACAGGGGCACTTTAA
>JAHPZR010004930.1:0-40000 GCA_019787425.1 Platygyra sinensis
ACGAAGAGCATTCTGAAAAAAAATATCAAACCACTCTGTTGTTCTAGTTTGATACTGAAACAAATCATTTGTCTTGATATACGAGGGCTCTACGAGCAAACGTATCCCGAAAGCAGAACAGAAGTCGAGATTTATTTTCCGAGAAGTATCGCGTTACAGTCGCCATATATGCAAATTAGAGTAAAGCTTTTTGTCCTCGATGAAAACGGCGCAAAACATTTACTTTTACATTTGGATCCCTGCCAGTCAACCCAGCCGTCATATGTGCTCTACGCCACGTAAGATTACTCAGTAAAACTAAGCGATCAAATAAACGTGATCTGTATACATGTGGTGTTTGGGTCGAGTCTGTCGACCCTGTTGCTGATTTGTGTTCGACAAATCAACTTCTGTACCAAACAGTTCAATCTGGTACTGCTGAATAACCTTTGAATTCAAGATATGAAGAAATCACTGTGATGACAGATACCAACCCTAAAAAATATGTTGGTGAGATCCTCTCCCCCTCGTGCAGCAAATAAAACCTCCTCTTCGTGTTCGTGGTTGCAAGAATTACCCATGTAGCATTGCCTTGCGAGCCGCTGACTGAAAAATTAACCGGGACCACCGTGCGCGCCTAGTTTCATCAAATCGGGATTGATTCGCATACTACACCAATATTTCACACATTCTTTATACGTATACGCGGGGAAGACTATAATGCCTCCTCGGGTTTTGGCCTCTGGGCCAAAACCCTGCGGGGGCAGTAATCTTCATGGTAGATGAAACGAATCATCTTTGAATATCGGGAAAAATTTCTTGGGCGGTGGAAAACAAAATTTCCGCTTTCGCGCTTTTATTTCCGACTCAATCTCGCATTTTTTTATCAGCAGGTGAGTTTCCATTGGCTGGTCATGAAGTTATTGACCCATACTTCCTTCTGTTCAGTTCTGCTTGCTGGAACGGGATAGCCCTGGGTGCCATCGATATTGCTAAGAAGCATGTCATCAGAACGGACCATGCCGACACAGGCTTGCGCGTAGCGGATTATCCAATTATACAGGTATACTAATAATTATCATTGATATTTCCACACTCAGGGACTGCCATACGTGCGGATATAACCAGACACTAAACGAGTAACGTAGATATGACTCAGAAACAACTCTTACTTATAGACTGGTGATGGATTTGATGATTAAATTTGAGGGCCTCTATTTCTTGGAACTTGTTATTTCTTTCTTTGTTAATGAACGAGCCTGTTATTCTACATTTCTTTCCAAGACATAGTTACGAGTAACATCCATATTTTCGATGATGTTTTTAGGATTACTTTGGTAAATCTGTCACGGAGACTAACTGCGCCAGAATGATGCTCTTCAGCGTTGCACAGGGAATGGATCGCGTGACCAATGACAACGACTGGTCTATCTATAAAGAGCCCCTGATGGCGCCAATGTAAGCAGTATAGACTACAGTGTCATACTATTCCATACCACAACTTGTCACTTGCCAGTCTATGCTGAGGCCATGCCAAAAACATTTCATATGCATTCTATGCATTTTGTGGCAAAATACGATGGCATGCCATCTGGCATAGCATGCCGTACCATATACCGTCTCATCTCTTTGCCATGACATAACATGACATTCAGTGCGGCGAGTTAATTTAGTTTTCCCTTGTTTCTTCTGTTGTAGTCGAGGACAGTTCCATCACTGGTGCTCCAAGTGAAAATCAAAGCTGCAGCCAACGTCAATTACGTTACAGACGAGATGATGCATGCATGCGGTGGTGTTGGGTACAAAAAAGAACTGGGTAGGTCTACGTACAAGCACGTAAAAGAAAAGAAACGTAAGAAAAGCACAGTGACGAGAGATGCTCTCCTCCCATCACTAAAAGCTAATGTGTTCCGGGTTTGAATTTCATGGGGCTCAATGGCTTGCCACTTTCCATAGAAAACAACATTTCTAAACTCCAATTCTAAGTGTATTCTGAGGGCCACTATATTTTCAGTCTAGAGACCGCTAGGCGCTGAACTTATTGAACAAAGTTGATTTGCTTAATCATTGCGTATTTTCGTCAAAAGGAGGAATTCTCTTACATCTGGAGATGGGTACGTCATGCAGGCTTAGGCCAGTCTCTGTGTAAAAGGAAAAGAGGCAGTCTTAGTGCAGCTGGTGACAGTGAATCAAAAGACGGTCTTTTTAAATTATATAGGACACGTAGAAATAACCTCATCTCTAGAAATTGTGGCCTTTATAAAGGTTTTTAGTGACCATCACTTTTTTCCTGGCCATACTTTTAATCAAAGTTTCTTCATGTGCATTGCAGGTATAGAACGTCTTTTACGTGATGGCAAAGCAGGATGGATGATGGGTGCTAGCAACGAGGTGCTGAGACAGCTAGTTGGGAAAACCAGCCTTTTAGGCCTTGGTGCAGTGGACTTATGGTAAATAATGTAACTGAGCTCAGTCCTGGCGACTAGCTTCTTCTTCTTCTTCTTGTTTGTCTTCTTGTTCTTCATGGTTTTTGTTTTTGTTTTTGTTTTTGTTTTTGTTGTTGTTCTTCTTCTTCTTGTTCATGTTTTTTGCTGTTTTTGTTGTTTTTGTTGTTCTTCGTCTTCTCAGTTCCTGTTTGTCTTCTTGTTCTTGTTCTTGTTTTTTGCTGTTGTTGTTGTTCTGCTTCTTCTTCTTCCTCTCAGTTCTTCGTCTTCTCAGTTTTTGTGTCTTCTTTTTCTTGTTCTTGTTTTTTGTTGTTATTGTTGTTATTCTGCGTTCTCTTCTTCTTCTTCTTCGTCTTCTTCTTCTTCTTCTTCTGCTCCTGCTTCTTCTTCTTCTTCTTCTTCTGCTCCTGCTTCTTCTTCTTCTTCTTCTTCTTCTGCTCCTGCTTCTTCTTCTTCTTCATCTTCTTCTTCTTCTTCTTCTTCTGCTCCTGCTTCTTCTTCTTCTTCTCCTCAGTTCTTGTTTGTCTTCTTGTTCTTGTTTATTGTTGTTGTTGTTCTTCGTCCTCTTCTTTTTGTTTCTCTTCTTCTTCTCGTCAGTTCTTGTTTGTCTTCTTGTTCTTGTTTGTTGTTGTTCTGCGTCCTCTTCTTCTTCTCTTCTTCTTCTTCGTCTGCGTCTGCGTCTGCGTCTGCGTCTGCGTCCCTGAAGTCTTCTTTTCTTACTCTTTTTTCCTCTTCACTCCTTGCTTCTCTTTTTCGTAAAATAACATTTTTATCACATTGGCTTCTAGGCTGAAGATTCCTGACAGACGCGTTCTTAATTCCGAGATTAGGAAGTTGAGCGGTGAGGCGAAGAGAGACCTGGCACGTAAACTTCTCATTGAAGCAGACAATGATGACCCAATTTCAAATCACAATAGACAAGACTCTTACCAGGATTCAGAGTTTGAAAACCCGTTCAGCACCAAGCCTCCCGCAATGTTGAAGCCTCTGGATACCCCTGACGGGGTAGCGCATGAGCCATGCCTCAAGCCAGACAGATTTACTGCTTTGAAACTGCTGTCTGTTAAATCTTTTGGGGAGATGATTGCCGAATATACCTTTTCCTTACCCCAGCCCACTGACTGTACAGGGTGCTTCCCTGGCCAGTACGTCTGATTGAGGATTGGGAAGAACCAGAGGTTTCTCTCGCCTGTGTCACGCGCTAAAGAGTTTGGCAAAATTTCGCTGTTGCTCAAGCATGAGACACATGGAGTGTTCTCGAATTCCATTCGCTCTCTTCAATTGGGTAAGAACGACTGCAAGAGACATTTTTTCCCGTCTCTGTTTTATTCCACCACTTGGATCGAATATCTTTTGACAAGAGATAAACATCCATGTACTTTTTCTTCATCCCCAGATTTAATCTATTTCAAAACAATATATGATGTAAGTTGACATTTACTGTCACTGGCGACTCTTGGTCAAGTTAGTTTCCGAAACCCTTTTATTTTCTGGACAAAACGGCGTGAGCACTAGAGAGTACTGCTGCTATGAGGCAACGTAGCCGAGTGGTTAGAGCGCCGGACTGGGAATTCGGAAGTCGCGGGCTCAGATTCCGCTCTGACCACCAGCTGGTGTTGTTCTCGGTAGCCCCGAGTGCAACACCTCGGTTACGCTTCTAAATAACCAACTGGTCCGCCTCCTGCCACAGTTGGAATTGTTGATTTACATTGTATACGTTTATATTATATTTATATTGTATATGTTTCCATTGGCTCTGAAAAAACCTATTTGAAAGTTGCTTCATCAAAGTGACGACATATGGAGTTTTGTTATTTCTGTCTTTCAGGCGAAACAGTAGATTTCTGTGGACCTTGTGGGGGATACGAATACCAGTCCAACTCTACCAAATACTTAACTCTGTTAGTGGGCGGTATGTCATGTCAGCCCGCAGTCCAGATTGTGCGTGAAATAATGGCCAACCCAAAGGACCATACCATTGTGTCTCTTCTCCTCTGTGCTGCCAAGCCAGCTGATATTCCTTATCGCCAAGAATTTCAGAAGTATGCCTTGTCTGACAAACGTGTGAAAACTTCATTTACCGTGTGCGAGGTTGATTGCGATGACTGGGAGGGAGGAGAGGGTTATATTGATGCCAATCTTTTATCCAATGCACTGCCCTCCCCAGAAGAGTCCAGTCATCGAGTGCTCGTGAGCGGGGGCCCTCGTCTGGTCATGGGAGTGCTCCAGGGGCTCAGAGTGTTGGGGTACTCAAGTGAAAAGATCTTCGTGTACGGTCAGTTTGGGGTCCAACAGATCAGAGCTGTTTATGGAAAATACGTGAAACTTGCACAGCACAGGGAGAATCATATCATCAATGGATACCATTAAGACTCTTGATTCTACTCGAGCGTGCAACACTAATTTTAATACAGTTTTATATTAGGAACAGATTGCTTAACAAGATGATATCAGTAAATATTAATGTCTGGCCTGAGAATTCAATAGTACAAAAGAAATTCACCCTACCTCAGAGTGTTATGTGTGTATGTATACTTAATTGGCCACTCCCCATCGGGGCTTTTCAGGACCAATGCAAACAAACAATGACAAATTAATATTCAAATAAACATAACTAGGTTAACAATCCCAACTGGCGGGAGGCAAACCAGTTGGCTTGTTTACCGGCAAACCTGGCCGAGAAGTTGAACTCGGGGCTACCGAGATCAACATCACTAGCGGTCAGAACGGGATTTGAACCCGTGACCTACGGATTTCAAATTCGACGCTCTAACCACTCGACCACCCGCCTATATATCCTCATCACCGCCAATTTGGCCCAATTTGTTTTTTAGTAAGAGAAATCGTACTTTGATACCATGACGGAAAAAAACTGTAACTTAAATCAAAACCGGCAAAGTGGTAAAAATGTAGTCGACCTGTTACTTTTCATACACTTATAGCAGTTTAGTTACTAAATATACCATAAAAACTCGCAAAAGATAAACTTTGATGATATTTAAACAACTTGGCCGAGAAGTTAAATCTGAACTACCAGGAGCTATTCAAATCTAGTTAGTAGAACCCTGGGACCCTCGCATAATTAAGAGAGGCAGTGCTCTTAAAATCGAGTATTTTTCACTTGTGAAGCTATACGCGTCTTTTGGTTTTATTAAGAGACCAGTTCATGGTAGTACCTGGGAATATTTTCGACTGACAAATAAAAGTGATCTTCGCATATTAAAGCAGTCCATGTTTATGGTTCATTTCTTTTGCTTGTCTTTTTAAAGGTCTTGCATGCACATGTACCAAAACTTTTATCAATGTTGCATTGTGTAACATTTCAACCAAAGGACAATTCTCGTATATAATTGATTTCATAGTTAGATAACGGCAGTTACTGTAATAGGCCACGTTCGATATATCAATATTCAAGCATGGCTCCGAGGCTTTCGGGTCAAAATTGCAAATTTTTCAAGTTTCTTTTGTCTCTCAATTCCCAAAAGAGACTTAGATACAAAGAAAACAACACCAAATATAGAAGTTTGACCTGAAAGCCTCGGAGCCATGTTAGAATATTGATATATCGAACTTGGCCTATTGTAAATTATGTTTCAGTTCTCAAGAAAGCATACTTATCGATTTATTGTAGTATAAAGCGCGCATGCCCTGTGCACTTAATGTTTAACCCCAATACAGTCTTATTAGTTCTCTTTGTACAGACTCGCCCTTGCTCCACAACTCCTTATCGACTTATCAGCGGATTTTCGATTTTCAAAGTTGAACTTGCAAAAGAATTGCAATGAACTTTTTTCTCAGTCTATTTTATGTAAATGATTTTTTTTATTAAGCTCTCAATATTATAATCCGATTTAAATCCCGTAGGAAGTTTGATAAATAATCCCAGGAATTTACATTATACACTTATAGTTTTGGATGAAAACAGCAACAGTAACAATCTGAACTGCGGCCAAATTTTATTTCTATCACAATTAAGAAGTTTTTCCTGCTTGTTATTCAAGGGCACATTAGCTTACCGGGAATCATTCAGTCAAACACTGCTTATAGAGTACTGTCGAGTAGTTTTTTTAGATATCCCATGTACTGTTATCATGCATGTCTATTTATTTGCATTGAGAACTGAATTCCGTCAGCTGGTAACTCAGTCAGTCAGTCAGTCAGTCAGTCAGTCAGTTAGGCCCGTTATGCGATCTATTTAATAAATCCTTGATGTCTGGCATATTTCCTGACGACTGGAAATGTGCTAGAGTGACCGTTGTTTGAACAGAGCAATCTAACAACCTATCTCAGTCATTTCCGTAGTTGCCAAAGTGTTCGAGAGGATTGTACTACTTCTTAAACAGTAAAGAATCGTCTCTAAACATCAATTCTATTCTCTTTCGACTCGCTCAGCCGAATAGAAAACATTTCTATTATAAGTAGAGGAGACAAGTAACAAACAAATAGTGGAGGGAGCCGCCAGCAATGGTCGAGTTTATTTACAAAAATTTTGAGCCGGGGACACACTGGATACAGGTTACAAGCCAAGGAATATAAGAAAAAAAGTCACACACTATTAAAAACAACAATAAAAACATTAGGAAGAAACAGCCTCGAGTAAACTGGTCGGCGTCAAGTGGTGTGATATTCACAAGGAGTGGTATATAAAGGCCTAATTATCCCAGTGGGAACTAATACCAAGCAACCTAATCAAACACCTAAAAGAAATACATTTCTATTCTCTTTCGCTTCGCTCAGCCGAATAGAAAACATTTCTATTATAAGTAGAAGAGACAAGTAACAAACAAATAGTGGAGGGAGCCGCCAGCAATGGTCAAGAATAACAAAGCGTGTGGGAAGGCTAAAAAGGCTAAATACCAATATTAAGAGTAACTAAGAGCTGGTGTTGAATATCTTCTCTACAGTAAGTATCTTTGGCCTTCTCGGACTTCCAACGACCATGCTTCTTAATAACACGATCTGGTAAATCGTTATTAGCGGCTGCAGAAGCACCTCCGATCCTGAGGGAATGAAGACCATGTAGCTTAGTATCAAGGCCAATGGCCTTAAACTTTTCAATAAATAGTTCTCTAGCTCTCGAATACGAAAGCTTAGAACCTGCACGGAGGGAATAATATCCATTTTTACCCTTAGACAAGGAAAGGAACACGAACTCCGTGAAATTAAAGCTGTCCCCACTTAAATGAGCGTATCTGCGTAACATATTAAAGGGACAAGTTGGATTACAAGTTCTAGCAACTACCCTTGTTGACCCAGAACCATATTGGTCGGTTTTACTTCTAGGAATATACAGAGAAAAATACGTATCCTTGAAATCAATGCCACACCACCAAGAAGCCAGCGAAAGAAACAAGGCAGAGACAAACATCTCTGATATCGGACAAACTAGCATTGACTCCAGCAAACCTTTGAACAAGAGCATGTAAATGTTCAGGGCAGATAGGGAGTCTCTTTTTAGATGAAACAAAAGTATAGCAGAGACTCTCTTGCAGCCTTCCAAAATGGCCTTAACAAAACCACTGTTACATGGATTCGGGACGCCACACGAATTATGGAAAAAATTTTCACTATAAAAGGCGGAATTAATGGTAGCAAAAGAATAACCTGATTGGAGTAGGCTAATAAGATAAAGTGAAAAATGAAGAGCAGAAGCAGAAAAACACACGACTCCAGGAAAAGAGGCAGTCCATGCCTTTCACTTTTGAAATTGCGACCGATATCCTTTTACAGTAGAAGGAGCTTTACTTGCTGCCAGTACACCGGGGATAAGTTCTTCCAAAGGTCTCAAGGCGTCAATCCGCGGACCTACAGCAATTGAAGAATGTGTAAAAAGACAAAAAGCAGCAGAATATTAATACAAATAGTATCGTAAAATGAGCCGATAACAAACACAAGTAACAAGACATAGAAAACAGGAGCAGTGGGAGACTGGACGGAACAAAAGTAACGCCAGTAGTTAAAAAAGCTATGGAGCGCCGGTAAAAGCATGCACAAGAAAGAAAATGAGCCATCTTTTCATCATAAAGGCTATGAAGCAGAACACAATGATTCTAAGCATGTAAATAATAATATAAAACTCAAATCCATAGAGAATATGTCAATAAAGATACACAAGAGTAACTCTATAAGCACGAACTTATTAAATATTGAACAGTAATAACAACAAACGCTGCTTACAACAATGCAAAAGGCTATAAAGCGTGCAGCATCAATAAACGCTATAAAGCGTACAACAATATAACTAGCGCTATGAAGCGCATAACAGCAACTAGCGCTAAGAAGCGCATAACAATAACTACCGCTATGAAGGGCACAAAACTAGAAATAACGCGATATACACTAAGTATACTTAGTGTAACGCTAAACGCCACGTAACGCCATGAGGCGTGAAACAAGCTAAAGGTGCGAACTTCACGAAAGACAAATAACAATAATATAAAGCGTAGGCAAAAAATGCTGTCGCGCTATAAAAGCGGGAACAGAAAGACTCAAATGCAATAAAATGTGAAAAACGTAAGAAAACAAACTCAGGAAACGGGAGAAGAGCCGTCCAACAGTAAAGCTAAAACCGCAGACCTGAAGGTAAACGGACAAAATATTGTATTGTGACCATCACGAACAGGTGCAAAAACAAAAGAAGGGTCAGAAAATTCAACCACTTGACGAACAGAAGGCCTAAGTCCACCCATCGGAAACACAGTTGGCCAAGGGGCTGCTGAAAGCCACTTGGGGATAACGAGAACGCCCCGAGCGCCACATACTTCTAAATGAAAAATTGTACGACTGATAAGATAAATAGGTGGCACCAACCAATTGTTCTCACCCGCCCAATCAACACTGAAAGCATCCACGCCTTCCGCACCGGGACACCAAACTGTGGAATAAAACCTTGCACACTTGGCTGAATCTGGGGAGGCGAACCTATCGACTGTGAAAGGACCAAAAAGAGACGAAATGTATGCGAAAAAATCTGTAGAGACACTCCAGTCGTCAAAATCAATGACTCCGCTCAACGAATCAGCGTACTCATTGAGAGACCTGGGGACCCACTCAATTTCAATGGACACATTATTAACGGCACAAAATTGAAAGATCTCAAGAGCGTAGCGCTGCAACCTGAGTGACGTACTGCCCTTACTGGCGATAACCGAAGCATTTTTGCTGTCAGTGTACAATTTGACTACTTTGCCCTGGATAAGCGACTTAAACGACTTAAGCGAGTAAAAGATAGCAAGCAATTCCCTGCCATTGCTATCAAGAGTGGATTCCATGGAGGAAAAAGCTTTGTTAAACAGTTCAAACTCCTCCTTGTCAACAAAAGGGCATGTCCCCCACAAGCGAAAGCACTAGCGTCAGTACAGATTATAGAAACTGGCCGAGAGTACTCAAATAACTTCCGACAGTTGAGCTTAGAACAATTATCGAGCCAGAAATGAACCAAGCATTGTGGATAAAACTGGAAACGACTTAAATCAAGAGGAGTATCCCAAGCATCCCGAAAGGTGACTGCAGACTGCAAAAATCTCGACACAATGAGGGAAATATTACCAACACATGGGACAAGGAAATAATCTTACCAACAATAGAGGCAACGAAACGGGGGTGACAAAAGGCAAACGGTCCTTGAAAAGGCTTAGAGCAGATAATAATCGATCGATACGAGGTTGAGGGATGGACAAAATGCCACAAAGAAGGTCCCAAGAGATACCTAACCATTCTAAACGTTGAACAGGGGTCCAAACAGATTTATCGCAGTTAGGCACCAAACTCGCTCTGACCAAATCAGACCGAACAATGTCGGAACAGTGTTGTGTCGAGAGAAAATCATTTTCGCAGCCAGCTCCGTCATCTAAATAAAGGACTAAATGAATTCCTAAGCCTCTCCAATAGCGTACTAGCGAGCGGAAAATCTTCGCAAACAGGTAAGGAGCAGGCGAAAGCCCAAAAGGTGACACATTAAAACAAAAATATCGGTTTTTAGCACCTCCCAGAGCCCACTGAAAACCCAAGAGCTGTTGATGGGTTGATGGGGCTGACAGATATGAATGTGGTGGTACCCCGATTTCAAATCAAATTTGTACATGTAGCCACCACGCGACAAGTACTGGAGGAAAACTTTCCAATCTTCCATTTTGAATTTGGCTTTTGGGATATAACTGTTAACGTGACGGAGATCGAGGATGAGCCTAGGCTTCCCATCCGAATTAACAGACATTGAAAGTGGACTGATGACCGTAGGAGGTGTAAGGACTTCGGATATCAAACCCAATTCAAGAAGATCGCAAACAGCAGAGGAAACAAAATCACCGTGTTCAAGAGCCGATCTGTTATTAGACAAACAAACACCGGGAGGGACAGTCTCAAAGGGGATAACATATCCTGACCTGATAGTTTCTATGACCCAAGGAGGTGCCCCAATTTCAACCCAAAATAGTAAGTGTGCCCTTAGTCGACCCTTAACTACCGCTGCTTGGTTACCTTGCTCATACTCATACAAGTTCCGTTTATAAAACGCTAGAGAATTGTCAGTAAACTTATCTTCCATAAGTGTCATGAACTCCTTGGAAACATCAGGTTGTGGCACGGTGGAAACAGTTCCTTGGCGGTGCACAAAAAAATCTGAAATGCTACAAGACAAGTTGTCCAAGAACTGCGAGCGTGAGTTAGCGTGTGGTGGACGTGCTGCATGGGACTTGCTCCGGCAGCGTGAACAGTATTTCCGGTGGTGAAGGTTCGGGCAAGCCTGACGGGACACTCTCTCCACCAATGTCCGGAGGAGCCATAGAACCGGCAAGCGCCTCTTTGGCGATTGTAGGAATCCCTGGGTTGCTGGTACATGGCAGAGTTTGAGGAGGCGAACTGACTACGCTGGAAGTGTCCTCGAAGGGTGTATGGCTGAGAAAACGACGGATATCTTCCCTGCAAGCGTTCAACATTTTGGCGTTTGACACGGCTGCGAGTCTTGACTCTCAGAGCTTCCCTTTCAGCAGCGCGGATCCTTTTATCGTCCTCCAAGTCAAGGGCAACAGCGTTGCTCTCGTAATGTTTGACCGTGAGTCAACCTCCTTCGGAAGAAGCAGCAATTGGGATCTTTCTCTTGCGTTCCTTTAGAAGTTTAATAGAATCGTTCAAAAGTAGGGATGCTTTCGATGAATCTTGAACAAGAAGTGCCTTCGAAACGCTTTCGAGGAGATCCAAAACTTCAAGGTTGAACTTATAGTTCCTTTCGTTTCCAGGGTAGGAAAACTTGAACTCGCTCTCGACTTTGAGCTGTTTAGAGACGGATAATGCAGACTCGGCGTCGGTAGAAGCCTTCTCAAACTTAGAAGAGAGCTCAGAAGTGTGAGACTTGAGTTGCTCGAGTAGGAAGGTACGGAACTCAGTTAAATCCTGTCGAGTAACCGTTTCTTGTTCGTCGCCCGGCATCGAACAAAAAATCTGAACCGTTATAAAACAGCGTACAACTCGAGTAAACTGGTCGGCGTCAAGTGGTGTGATATTCACAAGGAGTGGTATATAAAGGCCTAATTATCCCAGTGGGAACTAATACCAAGCAACCTAATCAAATACCTAAAAGAAATACATTCTGGTTTCCGGTCTTTACACTCAACTGTTCCTGCTCTTCAGAGAGAAGCCACTGACCCAAGTAGTTTGAGGCCTGGGTAAAAGGCTTTTACTGATGAGTGAGAGCAGACAATTTGACAATTCGTTATCGTAAGAAAACTAATTGAGGTCAGTTTTTCATGCTTCTGTCCTGTTGTTGACAATGAATGTCGTCATAACATTGTCAAAGTAGTGTGTGGATCCACTCGGCTATTGCCTCGTGGATCCACAGCTACTTTGACAATGTTATGACGAAATTCATGATCAATAACACGATAGACACACGTCAATTTGTTAAATTTTTTTAACAAATTGCGCCATCGCGTGCGGGACACGCGCGTATTCACTGCGAGGATTTTTTCCGATGTCGCGTGGGGAAAATGGCGTCGGAAATAACCTTTGTGAGTGAGGCAGATATAGGATTTCTCTCAGCAGTTTCGCTTCCTAATTCAGTAAGCCAAGCCCTTCTTGACAACTTCCTTGACAGTGACCATGAAGGTGAGAATGATTCAGAAGAGGAGTAAAGTGACTTCTCCGACCTATCGAGTGGAGATGATTCGTCGGACATGTCTAGGGAGGAATCATCTAGTAGAGGACAGAGAGATGCAAGGAGAAAGAAAGGTACCAAAGGCCATAAATAAAGAAGAATGAGTCCAGTAAAGAGAAAAGAAAAAAGAGGTCTGGAAAATACCTTTCTAACGATGACGTAAAAACACTGGAGGAGACTCTTAAGTCTTACGTTTTGAGGGCACAAACACAGTGCGAAAATGAAGAAATGAAAATTTTAAATCATTGTCAATATTTTCAGTTCGCAAGCAAATAGTGTTCGCCGTACTCAATAGCGACACAATAAGGGTAATGTTTGTGAAGCTTTGTCGGGAAATTTATTCCAAAATAATTAAAGATGTCGTGGAAATATCCAGTGGTAAGGTGAAAAACAGTGACCAAAGGGCTTCGTTTTCATTTAGTTGTTCCCATTTGTGGTTGACGATAGAGGACTCAGAAGTCTGGAGAAACATGATAGGGGTAATTGTGGCCACCATTCAGCTGCAGGAGAACAAAACTGACGAAGTCAACTTTCATGCTGCCGTTGTTCTTAACACCATATACCGGGCACTTGACTAAAATTTTCACAACGCATTCACAATTGCAAGTGAAGGCGGAAACACTGCAAAAAAAAGTAATAAACTGTTTATAAAATAATAAAAAAAGTGGAAAACTAAAAAATGTTATATACTTAAATGGCTATTAAAAGGACACTAAGGCTGTTAAGTGCATCGGCTGCAACTCTGCCGTTCGAGTCCTAGCGGGCGAAATTCTTGATCCGCCAAATGATGATTTAATTGCGTCCACTAACGAGTATAAGTCGTTTATGAAGGACGGGAAACTACAAGTTCTTTACGACGAAGTTAAATTGTAATGAACAGGCAGATGTTGTTAAATTTGAACGTTAGCTGGCTCGAAGCTTGCGTGAACCTCCCATTCTTGTTTGTGAAATTGTTGTTAGTATCAGTAGCTAATTCGAGGCTATATTTCCGTCTCACTTGTGAGCGTTACAGTTGGCGTTACAGTTTAGACTAGTGGCGTTAGCCTAGCCACGAAATTATCACAAGTAACTGTGAACTTTATAAATAAATAAAACTTTACACTTTATTGAAAAAAATAAAACGTTTTCTTTGTCACAGTACTCACTCTAGTGTAATTTGCACAGCAAAATTTCGAATTCTGAAATTGAAATTGTTTTCCTTGATCCGATCCGTGGTCCGGACCTTGATCCGATCCAGGTTTTGTCGACGCTGCGGACCCTGTTGTCGATTCCGACTTTGTGGACGTTGCTAGAGTATCTGGGGGCACTGCATAAATTACGGAAAGGAAGGGAAAAGATTGTTAATGGACGGAAAGGAGCCAGGAGAGTTTCAGAAGCGACAAAGGATAATTGTGCAGCCGAAGTAAAAGGTATTTCTGAATTGGTATGTTCTGCAGAGGAGAAAACATCTGCCATTAGTTCTAAAAACTTTCGACGAGGAAAAGTTGACCGTTTCTTCAGTGGTAAGTAGTATATAGGGGTCCCGTTACCCCGTCCGCCTCGCCGTTTTTAATTTATTTAAGATGGTCGCCAATAAAAACTCGAGAAATCATGACATCACGACCACGTGACCATGATGTCAAAGCGTGGTGAGAGGATGGACCCAGTGGTGAAGCTGGGGGTGGCCTGACGTCATGGGCGGTGTCGGTGAAAGTGATGAAGGTGGGGCTTGACTGCTGACCAGTAGGGGGTGATCGGATGGGTCTGGGACCAAGGATCTGAGAAACTGGAAACGAATCTAATTCCCCGCGAACATGCAGTTACACTTTGTGAAATATCAACATAAATTCTTACAATAAAAAGACTTTTATTTTCAACTTTGTGGATCCTTGACTTTTTCGCGACATATGTGTCTCTCCGTGTTTCTTGGGAGGTAGTGGTGGTGGTGGTAAGTCAACAGTCGAGTCGGTCGGACAAGCCGCTGAATCTACGGGTCTCTCTCCGTGTTTCTTGGGAGGTGGATGATGGTAAGTCAACAGTCGCATCAGTCAGACAAGCCGCTGAATTGCCGAGTGACACCGCCGGTTGGTGCGTCTTTAGATGTCTGTGTAGCACGTCGTTCCTGTAAAAGCGTTTGCTGCATACTTGACAGTAAAAACCGGCCGATTGGCGATGAACGGATTCTCTATGTCTCTTCAGACTTCCTTGAATAGAAAAACTCTGGTTGCAAAGGCTGCAAACAAACATCTTTGGCTCGCAGTGGTGAGCGGAGCCCCTTTTTTATACAATCCAGCGATGACGTGATCAAAAGGGGGGTGCACAGCACATGGATCGAACACCCTGTATTGACATGCCTTTTTTTCATCCCTAGGTGTGGCAACCGCGAGAAGACTGGAAACAAGCAAGTCATTGAGACCACCACAAGATCGATCATAAGTCATTCAGATGTAAACAATAATAAAAAAAGGCATGAACGACATCGTGTCGAGTTATTTTTCCAAAACAAACCCCCCTTTCAATACCAACTCCGTCTTTACGACCACCCCCCTTTTTTCACGGCCAGCCCCCTTTCACGACCATCACCCTGTTAGCCCGCGCGTGCCCATCCGACCACCCCCACTGGTCAGCGGTCGAGTGGCCACCTCCCTGTGAGTCCGCGCGCGCCCACAAGACTACCCCACACTGGTCAGCGGTCGAGCCCCACCTTCACCACTTCACCAACACTGCCCATGACGTCAGGCCACCCCGGCTTCAACACTGGGTCCTCCCTCCCACCACACTGTGACATCATGGCCACGTGGTTGTGACGTCACGATTTTCGAACTTTTATTGGCGGCCATCTTAAATAAATTAAAAACAGCGGGGCAAGCGGGACAACGGGGACCCCTTTATACTACTGTAGTAAGTTTACTGTTGTTTTGTTCACATTGGATAAAAGAATAAGAGAAATGTTGACTGAAAAATATCTGAAGAGATATCCAAAACACCTCATGAAGCTGACAAAACAATCAGTTGCTCTAGATGAGGAACTACAAGAGTTATTCTTGGCAGCATCTAAAAGGGCGTGCACAGTACCATTGGAAGAAGTTAGGGTTTGCTCCATATGGCAAGAGCTAGTTAAGAAAATATGTTATATTGGATTTAAGGAATTCTATAGTGCTCAAGAAGAGAAGAAACTGATACTGGAGGGCAAAGTTGTTTCAGCCGACCAAAGTTTGAGAAAAAGCTGAAAACTTACAGCGTTGATAAGCATGCTTAATTAATATGCTCTCCTCTAAATCTAAGTTTGGCCCAATACAACACACATACACACAACCCTTGGGTGTGGCACGCTTCAAGCCGAGCTTTCGGTTTATTGCTCAAAAAGACTAGTCAATACAGCATATAACAATGCAAAAATAACACATGAGCTTACAAAATAAAACATGCAACATACACCCAAATTCGTAAAGAAAACGAAAACTAACTGAAATGAGGTCATGGAACAACAGCTGGGTGAAAAACCTCCCCGTACGTCCACTTGCTCCTAGGAGGAAAACCCCAGGCCAGCTGTACCCCATTTTTAACGGTCCCCCGGGCAAGACCGAAAAGAAAAAAAACTAAAGACCTAAGGCCTGAGATACAGAGAAACGTGAAGACACGTAACTGTCCTTAGCCGAATCAGTAAACGCTGCGCACCAGAAAGAAGACTTTATACCAACGGATGATCCATAGGAGACGGTTCGCCGCCCAACTGATGCATCCAGGCACTGCTGTGAACGGCGGATTCCAGAGGTGACGCTGTCTTCAGTCTCCTCTGTCGTCAAATGACGCAATTAAAGAACAAGGTGAGACGGCGATGCGGGAAAAGCTGTCAGGTCATGATTACACACCCAAAACTACCAACTGTTGTAGGTAGAGGAATACTTGAATGAAGTACTGGGAGCTCTGCTAGCCAAAGCCACATCTGGGAGAGAATCCGCAAGCCAGTGAGATTAAAAGAGCCTCACCCTGAGGAACAACTGCCTGAAGGTTCGTCCACATAGAAGAGTTGAAAACATCTGCAAAATAAGCGAAGAAAAAGTAAAAACCACACAAAAGAATAACAAAAACCTATGAAAAAAACGAATGCTGAATAAGCGAGACCGAGATGAAAGACCTACTCTCACACTCCAATATAATACCCGAATAATTACCCACATACCAGCGCACATGTCTAAACAAACAATAGATACCGACGAGAGCATATTTTCCAGCTAATTCCACAGATAAACGCAGGAAAATACTATCTTACAAGCTTCAGCTTTCTTCTAGGCAGCAGACCGATGCATGTAGTCTCACTGTGATAGTTTATACTAAGGGCAACACCAGCTTGCCTTATCTGATATGACAAGTCTCGTTTTTACTGAAAAAGTATGACAGCAAAAGAATAACCAAAAGTGACAGCTTAAAGAGGTCCTTAAAATTTTGATCTTTTTACTTAGAGCTGTACCCAGCTAATCAGGTACATTGGTACTCTAACTCAGTAACTGTAAGAGCTGCAGAAAAATTAACCAAAAGAGGTATCTGTTAATTAAATTACGATTATTTTAAACTTGAAACTTGCACACATTTGCATGACTTCAATGATCGAGCCATCAAAAGACTGTATGACTTTGTACCACAAAAATATAATTATCTAGTTCTCAGGTATGACTCAAGCCTTACACTGGTAAGTACTATTTTAGTTGGATCATACATACAAATAACATAGCCACCTGAAATGTTAGTTTTTGTAATCTTGAACTAGGTGTTCTAAATTTGGTGAATAACAACTTCACAGTTTGGCAATAAAATCTTGCATGTGGTTTCAAACATCTGTATGATGTAATTAAAAGCTCTAAGTAGTTCTTGCAGGGCATATTAATTTTCTTGTTGATATATAAACTTTCTAAGGATTACTCAAATAATGGAGAGGTGAACTTACATTATCATCAGAAGAACTACGGGCTTCAAATCATTTATCAGTTATGTTTACATTGCCCCCCGTGATAGTTGGAAAAAAAGAGCAGTCTCTTGAATGATGTTTTATAATGCATTTAAGGAAACACGATTATCATAATAACAATAATTCAGAAATGCGCTGTCAAATGACTTTAAAAGACTACTAATAACAATTAACATAGTTTTGGTGTCACATTTTCTTGTTCCTATGCAAAATGGCTACCAATGACTAATGGTAAAGTGCAGCCAGCATAAAAAGGAGACAACATTTCATTAAAAAATTGAACTTCCAGGCTGAAATGAGTTTTTGTGATAATAATTATTATCTACAACCAAAAAGAAATGCTTGGATGAGAAATCAATGTACTTCAACTTGTGCCACACACCAGTTTTTCACTCACTAAGCTATACTAAATGCACTTTTTTCTCCTGAAATGACAAGGCACATTTTGACATGTAGTATTACAGTACATTTATCAGTTGTACTTTTGATGGTAGGGAATGGGAAAGAATACACCCATACTGTAAATGCCTATGGCTATCAAAAATTGCACATGTCTTATTTTCCCAAACTAAAATTACTACAGTCCTCCTACCAGATACAAAGATACCAACTGATTTCCCTTTCATGCTTGCGCATTCCCTTACATTTGAAATGATATCCTGGAAGTTAATTACTATTAATAAAAAATTTTTGGGATCCTCGTAGGAAAGGAGGTGTAGATCATCTCTGACAGAGCTAAATATATCTTTTACATCAAGGCCACCAAATCATGCAGCAGAAAAGCATTCAACAAAGATTTTATTGCCGTCAGAAATACTTGAAACCACGTGACCAAAGCACCCCTCTTCAAGAACTTTCTTTGGTTCACCAATCAACCCAGAGGAGAACTTAAAACCCATTACAAGGGCTATTAGGGTGCATGCAGAGCTACAACCCTGGCCAGAACTCTTGGGACAAAGAGGCAATAAACTCGTAAAAATGACGTATTTTCCCCCTCCCCCCTTCCCCCGATGCAATGTTGATGTCAGGCGTTCAAGTCATTTTCAGTAGACTCAACATCGCTTGGGGGAAGGGGGGGACAAAAGAAATAGTTTACTAACAACATTGCCAACCTTTTTTTAAGAGGTGGATTCAGAGTTTATTTAACAAAGTGCATTTTCTCTCTTAAGTTTCATAACTGTCCCATAATGTTTTGAGCAGGGTTGTACCTTGCCTACTCTGAAAAGTGCTTTGGGAAATTTGGGAGGAAAAAACACCTAATAACTATAAGGAAAAAATGCACCACAATTTCAATGTAAGGCTCTTGACAAACAGTGTTCAATGTGGGCACATTTGTAGAGCCAGATGTATGTTGAATGCTTTTAATACAGCCGACTCATTAGATCCTATAAACACATGGCTAAGGATTTCCTTTTCAAAAATGAGGTGGCATGCTTGTAGGTACCTTGCAGTTTCTTTCACAACATCAGTTTTCTTTGGGCCTTCACTACTCAAACTTGCATATACTTCCAAGGCTGCAATCATATAACGCTGCTGTAGAATGTAAAAGTAAACAAAACCATGCACTTATCACTCAGCCATTCATAAAAATGGAAGCTTCATCTCCATCCCTTAATTTCTTGCTAGTGTCTGCATGTATGGCATAAATTATCATTCTACAGTTATTTTCAAGCTAAGGAACTATAACTATAAATTTAAAGTAATTTTCCCTCTCTTACCTGCATTATCTTTGCAGACATAACATTCAGTCTTGTCCAGCAGTCACGTTGCATATAGCTGCACCTCATACCAGGGACACGCCTACCCAGTCCTTTTGATCCCTGTGATATTGATCAATTATTGGCTGCCAGCCAAAAGTAGTGCCTCTCTTCTCAAAGCTTTTTGTACAAAGCTGCAATGATCTTCCTCAATTGGACAATACAAGAAACAATGACATCCAGGTGTTACAAATTGCACGCATTATGAGAATAATTAAATTATACTTATGCCTTACCTGGTGAGCATGACAAAGCGTGCAGGTTTTGTATGATCTGGTGCTGAATGGATTGATAAAACTAGTCTTGAGCCAGTATTGTTCATCACCGCTGTCTTCTACTGGGAGCTGCAGCTCATTTGCAGGGAGCTCTATCACCAACCAAATAGCTTTACATTGTAATGTTACTTTATTTAGTAGAGCCGGAAAGTTCTAGAACCTTATGCTGTAAAGTATATTAGTGAATCGGTGTAGTTTTTAGGTGGTTTTTCCCAGGAGTGTTTAGAGAGAATTATCTCGTGAGTCAGTAGTGTTTATTGAAGTGTGACAAAGGTCGCGTGTAAAGTGTTGACAGAGGTCGTGTTTGTTGAAGTGTAACAGAGAGGTTACGTGGATATCTGGCAGTGGCCGTGTTTATACAAGAGTGACGAAAGTCGAAGTATAGTTTACAAGCCTAGCATGAGCTTGTTGTGAAGTCTTGTGTGAAATTACTGCGTTCGTGTGGAATAAATAACCCTGTTGTTGTTCCGACGACCCTGCGTTCTGATTAGACTACAAACTACCTACCACTCTTAAATATCGAACTCGCAACACAGAGAAACAAAGCCCAGCAAACTCAAACCCAGATGTCAGATCCCACCAGTAGGTCTAAAGAACATAACTTGCCCTTTGACCAGTTCCATTCTCTGAAATGAACAGGGACTCATAAACATCATGAAGACATGACCAGTCGTTTTCATTCATTGCATCACCAATGGCAAAACCATCTGTGCAACGGATCTGGATCTTACTCTGCACCTGCTAATTACAAAAATTATTTCAAAAGCATTTCATGGTCAGAAATTTCAGTTTAAAATATTTTCAAGCTAATTAGCCAGGTACCTGATTGTTTTAAATTACTTTCCATTGAGGGATTATCGTAATAAATAAGGATTAAAGTGCCTTTGAGGTAAGAAATAATTGCTGCTTATTTGAAAGGCTTTTCAAAGTAGAGAAAAATGGCAATTTCCTTTTTGGAATATCTTTTTTTTCCTCTTAGAGATATTCATGTTAGAGATATTATGCAGATTAGGAAAGTGAGGACGTCATAGGTCGTTCCGCTAAAACCGAGTACAACACGCAATCAAGAATACCTCTATAAATATTAAAGCAGTGTTCTTTAAGCTTTAAGGCACCAGAAATGTAAATTAAATCACAAAAGAAACAAAATGAGATCCATCTTGCCACTGCCATGACAACAGTTATGCCACTGGTCCTGTTTCAATTAAGACTAAAATTTCCAGATTTTGTCTTAAACAAGGATCATGCTGTTGCACTCCCAACAATCCAATGGGGAGAGTTAAGACAAAATGCATGGAAACCATATGGGAACCTGAGCAAGACCCTCTATCCCACTTTAAAAAGTTGGAAATGAGGATATTTGTTCTTCACAGACACAGACTGGATCCAAGAGCATTGCCATGGCAACAACATAGTAGGTGTCATATTCTGTTTTGTTTGTGATGTGTATTTCTGGAGATATTCCTGATGCAGCGTTTTATTGTTTTGAAGTCGCTTAACACATCCTTTCTGCCTGGATATCTCGGACATGTTTCAAGCAACTCTAAATCCTTCTGCTTATTTCATTAACCACTGTTTGGTGGTTTTGTGTAAACTTTTGGGTGATTCTTGGGAATTTTGGGAAAGAGATAAATTTTTTTTTTGAAAAATTGAGGAAGATATGAAATGTTGAAGATTTATTGGATTTGGAAAATTGAAATCTGAAGTGAAGAAAGCAGTAGATGGACACCAAACAGTCCCCTACCAACCTGGCGCTCTATTTTGAGGGGTCAACTGTCTGGTAGTGTTTCCAACGCATTTTAATCCTAACAATTCCCTTTTAATATTACTTCAAATTTCACTCCTATTCATGTTTACCTCCGCCTTAAGTGGAGCTATTTATGACGTCATCACTTTCCTCATCTGCATAATAGACATTATACAAAAACATGAATATCTCTAAACTGAAAACGCCAGTCTTCTTTACTTTCTATTGAAAATCCTTTTAAATAAGCAGCAATTATTTTGTGCTCCATAGGAACTTTAAAGGCTTAACTAATCCAACTACAGTTTTGAGTCATTAAATGGATCTGAAAGTAACAATTCAATTTAAACTAACAACAACATAAGTTGAGTAAATGTAATAATAAAAGGGGTCAGACAAATTGCATATTGCGCCGGGGTTTTGTTAAAATATGTAATTAGAACAAAAATGATTAACTTTGTCGAATTTAACTCAATCAACACTGCTTCAACAAAACAGCAAAAAAAAACCACTTAAAATTTCAATAGGCTGCATTACTTCATGATCTGCAATGAGCCTTGTAGGATTCAAATAACATCATTGATGGCAGCCATGCATGTAGATGTAACAAAGATTAAGGAGGATGTAGTAAAACTGCATAATTAAATAAGACACACCAATATGGCTGTTATTATAAACATAGGAATACCCTATATTCACCTTTGTCTCATCAAAAAGGAGTTCTCCAACTCCCAGTGGCTCTGGTCTTCCACTGAGGACTGCAGTAGTTTTAAATTGGTTAAACAAAGTCAGTTGCTCGATGATTCTTTCTTCATGGATACCATCCCCTACTGCAGTCTCTTTGCCATTTACACCCTCTCCAAGGATATCGATCCTGCATGGAAGCTGGAGAACGTCCAGCTTCTTGAGGTCATCAAACAGGGCCGGGAAGCGTGGAAAATGGTAAGAGCCGCTTGCCAAGATGCCTGAGTCCAACCAATTGGACTACCCAGCTGTTATCTCAAACTGTAATAAAAGCAAAACCTCCTGCACATACATGTCTGCATAGTAATTAGCAGCATTTCTTATTGGTGTTCTGGAACACCTGAGAGGACTTCCATATACAACGGACAGAGATGCCTGTCAGAAATTGTGAATTAAAACCCTTGAAGGACCAGTGGCCTGGTTCAAGCTATTTTTACCCTCTTGTTAGATACAAAATTCAGTTAAAGAAGTACAGAAATTATTTTTATTTTCTCCTCTTTTTCTCTGAGATTTTGCCCGAACACCCTAAGTGAGAAATATGAAGTCTATATGCAATCTCATGAAGGGGGTAGAGGAAGGGAGGTGGGGGGGGGATTGTTGGTTTGGAACAGTGGATGAATATAATCACATCAGGACTGATCAGATATATTTGTGCCATGGGTTGAACTTTTCACACCCCCTTAAGTTATTTGCTCACTGATTATCATGCAAAATTACTGATAATTCCTCTTACTTAATTTCCTATCATCTTCTGACCAATTTTGAGAGTATTGCCTGAAGCATGTACATACATACCTAAGTTCTGATCTTTCCGGAAATTCACTTTGTCCAGATCCCATATCTCCCGTACGACTTGTCCTGCACTGGGTCGGAAATGATCAGAATCCACCACACATTTGTCAAATTCCTTAATTCTTCCCATGAGCATACCTGCCAACCCCAAAAGGAAAAAAAATCGGGAGGCATCTAGAAATCTTTGTATTTTAAGAATGGGATCTTTCTGCAGGTACCGGAGCACAGATTACGGAAGCTTAAGTAAAAAAAATAAGAAATAAAAGACAGGAAACAAAACAACTCCTAATCCCAAGTGACCCAAAATACAAAAGCTTTCTGGTACCTGCAGATGTATTCCAAGAATGTCATTTTCGACAATGAATGTCCAGGAATACTCTCTGAAAATCACCCGAAAGGCCTTCCGAATGTTCCCAACGTGTCTCGGTTAGAATAGCATTTACCTAATGTATTGCTATTGTTCCGATAATCTTTAATGACAAGTTGCTCAGTGATTCTGAAGTTTTACATGTTCTTTCAACATCTTTATTTGTAGTGCTATCATTACTGTGTTGGAAACTAGATTTTGACAGCACCTGCCATTCAGGTGAATGACCCTCAAAATCCACTCGCCCGTTGTAATTTTTACTCGCTCAGAAAGAAAGATGCCTCTTCTTCTCATGATTTACAAAGCATACCTTTTTCAGTGTCTGGTAATCACGATGGCCTAGCTTGTCATTTCGTGTCGAGGTTTCTTGTTCTGCTCCATTTATGAGAGGCCTCTTTAAGACTGCGGACCGGTTTACCATTTATCCTCGTTTTTATCACCAAGTTGTAACACTTTTTGAAAACTTTCCGTACCTTTAACTGTAAAAGTAGCTAAAGAAACAGCTATATTCCTAGGCACTTTAACTTTCGAAGAAGCTTGTATGAATCGTCGAGAGATTCGTTTCTTAGTAAGCAAACATGTTTGTACCTCTCGTGCCGTGGTTCTCTGTGCATGTTTTCTTCTTCTTCAGTAAAAAATTCGCCAGCAAATGCCGTCGAAATATCGGCTGTCATTTTAAACCTTGCTAGCTATAAACCGGAGAAGATAAATATCTCGATTCTTTCTGGCTGTTGCCTATGAACAGTTGCATAAAACAATTTTCGATGCGGTGATAAGATTGAGACGAGTTTAAACCTTTTTTTCTTTATTTATTTCCAGGGGTCTGAGTTTTTGGCTATCAGGAAAAATCAGAACCCGAGAAACAAATAAAGAAAAAAGATTAAAACTCGCCTCAATCTTATCACCTAAAATGTTTTATGATCCCGCTATGAACAGCCAGGAAAGGTCGAGATACGCGTCCCGTGGATACAAAAACTGACTTCGATTTGAACAACATTATAGCCATTATAGCCTTTAATTTCTATTTCTTCGGTAGAAAAATTGGCCGGCAAATGTCCTCAAAAGTTAGACTACGAGTAGTCCCTCTTTGGTTTAGTCCGTCGTGCGTGACGCAAAAGAAAACCGCCAAAAAAATGGCCGCGTAAAATCCTGGGGGCGAGAAGCACGCGAAAGGAGGGTCCCTCCTTTCGCGTGTTTCTCGCCCCCAGGATTTCACGCGGTCATTTTTTCCTCGGTTTTCTTTCGCATCACGCACGACGGACTAAACCAAAGAGGGACTACTCGTAGTCTACTCAAAAGTTTGAGGGGACAGCTACTGTTAGAGTTGTCGTTATAGAGTTATAGCGTGGAGTTAGAGTTGTAGAATCTTGAATTCGAGATCATTGTTGGAATGCCAAAATCCTGAATTCAAAATTTTGCAAGGCCAAAATCCGGAAATCAAGATTTTGTAATCCAAAATCTTGAGTTCAAGATTTTGCCATTTCAAAATCCTGAATTCAATATTTTGGCATTCAATTTTTGAATTCAAAAGTCTGGAAGGCAAGATTTCAAGTGAAAGGCCAAATCCTGAATTCAAGATTTTGAAAGGCCAAAATACTAAATTCAAGATTTTGGCCTGCCAAAATCCTGAATTCATTATTTTCGAAGGCCAAAATGCTGAATTCAAGATTTTCGACTGCCAAAATCCTGAAAAAATCCTGAATTCAATAAGGCCAAAATCCTGAGATTTTGGACACCAGGAATGCAAAATACAGTGACCATCAGCAGGAACTGGCTCACGTCTTTTGCGCTACATCTCTAAGAAGTTGTCCATCTCGGCAAACTCGGAAGCAACAGCAGTCACTTGAACGCAAGACTTCCCAAGGGCACATTCAGGCACATCAGCAATGGAACGGATGGATGCCTACAGATATGTGAAGAAACGATTGAATAAGAACAACGACTCTTACTAATATGGATTGCAATCGATTAAGTCTTTGATCATGTAAGCCAACAGTCTGATCAGTGTTCTAATCAGGATACTTTGCGGTCAACCTGTTTTCCTGATTCTAAATTCAAGAAAATCGTAAATTAAGTGTCATTCAAATACCTTTGTTCTTGGGCCATCGTAATTTGATCAAAAATAAGACACAAACAGCAGTGATAAACATATTGAACTTGTTCATTTTGATTATATGACTTGACGTTTCGTATGTACTCGACTCTACATACATTTTCAAAAGCAACCGTTGAAATTTAAAACAGCTATTTGTACATAACAAAGCGGGTGAGGGGACTGGAACCTAGATCTAGGTTATCTTGGTTTATCTAGGTTTCAGTCCCCTCACCCGCTTTGTTATATATAAATAGCTGTAAATAGCAAACGTTTATCGAAAAAAAAAATAATTCTTTGAAAAAAGTGCAAGACTCGATGAGTCACACGTCTTATTCATTTGTCATACAGCAGCTGTTTTAGACAAAAGCTCTTTAATATGGTCATTTTATCATATGGCAAATAGGTTCACAAAATTGCTTTTCCAAAACATTGTGCAATAGAAAAACGGTTCTTCTAAATAGAAATATCTATACATATGCGAATAATTAGCCCCCGTCGTTTGTTTTCTCAAAATACGCAAAACATGGTCATTTCACGTTGTACTAACTATCAACTAACGGTATCCTAGTGAAACCGAAGATCCCAAGGAGCTTGGAACTCTCTGCTCTCGTGACTATCCTTGCGCGACTGCCGGTGAACTATCGTCAACTATCACGAACTTCTTTGGCCGTTTGACCATTTGAATGATAGTTGGTGATAGTTGATGATAGTTGGGAGAGAATCAACTACCATCGACTATTACGCGCCGTTTGACCAGGGCTTAAGGCAGGGTTTTTACTAACAGGGTTCTTCATATCATTATATAAACACGATCATATATAATGTACCTCTCCTCTCGCATTAGCAATAAGAAAATGTGCAGTGCTGAGTCAAGTTTACGTGGTCTATCAAAGTCGAGTTCGAATAATTATGAGTTTGACTGAGTTTTACAACCTGAATTCAATAGATCTTATCATGGTTTTGGAAGCCATCTTAATCAATAATGGGAAGGCAAACAAAAATATCAGTTGCCTAAATATAACAGTGTTTATATGGAAATATGATTTTAAATAATTTTCATAAATTGCGTTCCTAAAGAATTCATGAATTGGAAACTTTAGGCCCTAGAAAATCCATTTCCTGGTGCCTAAAGTTTCCAATTCATTTAAATCTTTCAGAAATTAAGTTTTAGAAAACTATTTGACATCGTGACTTACAGCTCTAACCCGCCTACATTTCAAAGCGCTTGAACATCAATAAACACCCACAAAAGCAGCTTACCTCGTGAGTTTACAGATGGCTAGATGTCAACCAGAGATGTTATCTCCACTTTCTGCTAGCAAGTCTCTTCACTCTGTCAAAACCAGGGAACCAAAAGCTGTGCTGACCATCTGTATAAACAGCGTGCGAATTTTCTACCATGTATTGTGCGCTTTGATTGGTTCATTTCTGACCAATTACGACACTCGTCAGTAATATATGTATCCATCTCATTGCTCTGTATTTTTCCGATCGAGACCAGCTCAAATAAATCCACCTATTGTTTTATTTTCCTTTTGAAAAACTCCAAAGTGAAATTAATGAAAAAAAAAATTGAAAAAAGCCACAGAAGGTATTTCCCGCGAGATTTGGTGTTCTAACCGAGAGACCGTTTCTGTATGCCGTCTGCATAAATCCGTCAGAGCTAATTTCGTTTCGTGTTTCTGATCTCCCTTTGGCTTTGACTGACTTCAATTTCATAAACCGTCCGAAACTTGCCAGTTGTGGAAAAAGCTCCATATTGTCATCGGCAAAGACATAGGTGTCGAAAAGGCCACGCGACTCACGCAGCCAGCGTGTCCAGGTTGAATTGTTCTGCATGTTAAAGAGTGCCATCAGACCTTTACCTGATGGCCTTTGGCCAAGAGTAGAGGCTGAGATTCCGGAGAAGCATTCTTCTTAACAGTTGCCACCGGAAGTAATCGCGTCATTCTACCCAACCCCGGAGGGAAATGTGGACGATTTTACTGAGTCGATATCCGAAATAATAACAAGGTCGTCGCAAACTGGGATAAACCTTGATTTTAGAATCAGGAAAACGGGTTAACCGCAAAGTATCCTGATTGTTTGACTTGTTTTGTCATGTTCCTTGACTGCTGCATGTTTTCAATCGCTTGCTTTGCCTCTTTGGACTGAGGCAACAAAAGAGAACTTTGGATGACGCAGACTGTCCGCTCCTTATACGCCTTCTTGAGTCAAAGTCTTGACAGTTTTTTGTTCTGTTTTGTAACAGCATCGACACTTCCTTCCACTCTCACATTGGGCATCTTTTATCAATCGCGCGCAATTTCTTGACAAAACTCTGCTACAAGGAAGGGTCCGTTCTACTTTTGAGGACAAATAATCGTGCTGACCAGTTATCTTAATGTCCACTCCAGGGCAAGGACGACTTTGTCAGTTTATTGCATTTCTCAGTTGTTACGGCTGTTTAACATTAACTGTGCTCCTTCTTAAGAGCTCAATTGTACTTGAAATTTGTACTTTGCGAAATGCCGTGAAAATCTGTGCTTTGCTAAATGAAACCTGTAATTTGCGAAACGAAAATCGATACTTTCCTGAAAAGGTCTTCGCCAAGAAGCTTCTGCGAACCTTCTATTCTGACTTCTACAATCATGACCGACACACGTTTTTTGTCGCCTTCTAGGAGGACGAGTTCTTGTTTCTTCGTCGACCGCGACCAAAGGCATTTCTAACATGGTGTCTCGAAAACTCGGACCGCAGACCCGTAAAACGTAGACCCTCTGGGTGTCTCTTTTTCAGACGGAACGAACATATAATTCTATATTTACTGGCTTGGGTTGTTTGGCTCGTCGGTCAGAGGAATTTTCGAAACAAACGAAACGTCTTGAAAGATATTTCAAAATTTCCAACCGAAATATCCCGGCGAACGGGAAATGTGCTTACCATTTGTAACTCAAACTAAATTATTTGGAATCTTTGTCACCTTGAAAAGCTTCTTAATCCCTTTTCTGAATCTCTTGTACCGAATGACGTAGACAATCGGATTGAAAAGCGTAGAGGTTTTGGCAAACATGGCGGGAATCGTAGCAACCAAAGGAGATATACTCTGAGGTTTAAAAAATGCTGCGTAAAACGACACGATGGCATAGGGCGTCCAAACCACGACAAAACCTGCTACCATTATGAAACCAGTCCAGCCCGCTCTCTTTCTGGCGAGCAATACCTCTAATGTTTGTTGTGCTTCATCGTTCCATTTTCTTTTTGCCCTTTTTGCCATTTGTTGCAAATCTTTGTAGATTATGGCATACGATACGATCATGAAAACAACAGGAAATAGAAAGAAAAGGACAAAAATACAAATGATAAACGAAGTATCAACGAAGTCGTCTGATTGCCACTTTATTGAACATACAGCTCCAGTGCCTTCTGGGCGATATGATGACCAGCCAATCAATGGAAAGATGCCCCACAGACCAGTGAATATCCAGAGCACAACCATGATTTTTAACATCTGTTTGTGAGTGACATGTGTTGTCATTGGGTGATGAATCTTCCAGCACTTCTCGACAGCAAGGACTGTGTGATGCAACATAGTACCCAGGCCAATGATAGCACTAACGCATGCGTACCAACTGCATCCAAACGAACCAAATGCCCACGCAGCCAGGAAGTCTGCAGCCACTGCAAATGGCGTTACGATTGCAGCTAACACGACATCAGCTATCGCGATACTCAAGATTGGCAGATCTGATACAGTTAGCAGACCTCGATTCTTGTTGAAAGTCAGTATTGTGATAGTATTGAAAAAGAAACCCAAAACAGCCACTGCAATAAGGATGCATGCTGTGAACATGTTACCTCTTTAACTGAATACTCCTCTCACCTTTTCCAACTGTGGAAAAAAAGCGATATCTCATAAATTGACCAATCTGAGAACAAAAACTGAAATACAAAATAATGAAATTATTTGTCCGCTGAATAGTGTTTGTATAAGATATTTTTTATGGCCACGTCATAGACATCCAGTCGGAACACATGCAGGAGAGCTGCTGAATACTCGATGGGTTTAGTCCCTCGGAGCGTAAGTCGCATTGATTCCAGGTTGTGTTGCCCACTGCATTTTCTATGGCATAGTATAACATAGTGTGGAACACTTTCTCGTGGTATAACACGGGATGCCCTACTTGTCACTTGTATATTCTACACTGCTGGCAGTCCGTCTTTTCTTCAATGATAAGCGTGAACACGAACGAATAAGGGCGTCATGGACGAAAACGAGTGAGTAGAGACGAGAGTGTTCAAACATAAATACCATGAGAAGTCAAAGACTACTGCAAGGCTGACACAACGTGATATATTTAAGACAATATTTCCGCTGGCCAGACAGGCCTTCTTCAGGTTTAGATGTTACTGACTTACAAAAATAAATTTACAGTATTATATAGTGGTGAATGTTGTAATACCTATTTTGAAATCAAAAGGAGTGGCGGAAATGACGAACAAATCAAACAAATAAAATAAAGTAAAGATGAAAATAGCTTTCTAAGGTTACAAGTTTTACGATTCATCACGTCTATCACGGCATACCGTGAGGTTCCAGTGTTATCGCTAAATCTATTAAAATGGACTCTCTGGTTTTTCTTATTGAATCACGTGATGAGTGGATAAGTTCGAGTGGGATTAGTTGCATGTCAGTATGGCAATGATTAGGATGAGACAGAAAATGTTCGGCAACAGTGGTGGGTTTGGATTTAATGTTAGTTTTGTCGACAGAGCGTCTATGTTCGTTGAATCTGTCTTTGAGACGTCGCTTAGTTCCGCCTATGTATTGTAAATGGCAGCGGTTACACTGTATCATGTAAATTAAATTTTTGGTGTCACACATAACCGGGTTATGTGTGACTTGATTTGAGGGGTTGAACCAGTAGAGAAGAAAGTATAGTGTGTAAGACCGTTACGTAATGTAAGGACAAGTAGCGCAAACTTGTCCACAGCGGAATGATTCCGGTGGTAAACTAGTGTTGTTAGGAGTATTACGACATATGAATTACGACAGTCACCACTACATAATATTGTAATTTCATTTTTATTATGTGTGCGAAGCTCACATAAGCTGGCAGCAAAACTTTGTCTGTCTTCCAAACCACGTGACCGAAAGGAATTTTAGTGAGATGACTGGGCAATGTACATGAGAAGATTGCGTGCTAGCAGTTGGCTTGTGTTAGTGGATTTCTGTCTTCTTCGTGTTGACCTCTTCGCTTTTGTGTACCATCTATAAATACTTCTTTTTTATTTTCCCAGCTTTCAGTTGCCAAGGTAGGTTTTTCTTTTATCAGAGCTCGTTTTGAGATGTGCGCGTGCACGTGGTCTGTTTGCATGTATCGTCGAAAAATTTATCTCGTATACTTCGTAATTTCGTAGTTTAACTTATGCTTTATAATTTATTGCATTTCTGTTTCATTTATCGCAAATACGGCTCCCTAATTTCGTGTAGGCTTTGAAATCATTGATTGCAGTTGTATTGTTTATCGATAGCTTTCTTTCCTTCAGATGTCGATATCGGGAGTTAGTTTTCTCACACAAGCCAACGTCTCATCAAGACTCGACTGGGCTTGTCGTTAATGCAGGTTGCACAGGGGCTAGTACGCTTTCGCAAGCTAAAATTTATCGGCCTGAATGTTCGGCACAGGTTGCTCTATACAGCGAAAAGAGTCATTGTTCTTTCGCAAGCCAACAATCTCGCGCTACCCAACTCCTGGGCCAACATTTACATCGACTTGAAGTGACTGATATGCAGGCAGCATTAAACTCTATAAAGTAAGACATTTTAGGGATTGTCAGAAACTCTCAGAAACTGACAAGACTGCATTACATTTGCATTGTACTTGCATTGTTTGAAATACACTTGAACAGTTTTTCCAGTCATCCCGTTGTTGCCTGTTTCTAGATTAAAAGTTAGTACATGCGAATCTCGGTTCTACAGGTCGGCTTTCATAACCATTTCGTGCCGGAATGCAAAAGATGCATGCCTTATCGCGTTTAAGGATCAGTTCTGGCATACATGTATGATGAGCGTGACGCTAAGACGTTTTAAATTTTCATGCCAAAATTGTAACAAGTTGTTACACAACACAAAATGTGGAATGAGGGGATGCGTTGGTTGACACTTAAAAGGCTAATGAATGATGTGGACGAAAATCTGTACTGTCCCTGATTCGACCATCAGTTTCTGCAAATTACAGCATACTTGAAATGGACAGGCACGCTACTAAACGTAACGCTCTATAAAACACATCTAAGACTACTTGCAACCAAGAGACTATGAGTGAGAGAACCCATACCCCATACATGGGCCTCTTGTAATTTTAGCGCGTGGTCAAGCCGCGAGGTTATTTTAGAAAGACACCTGATTGGCCAATTTAAATGACGCAGTAACATTGAGGTCTAGCTTGTCAGCAGCTAGAGCGCCTATAAATGTGAACCAGTCATGCAGAGAAATGACCCAAGGGAATGACAAGACTGCTTTCCGAAGGAAAAATCAGGATAAACACATAGAAGATAATTTTCCTGCCCAGCACTTTCAAAATGCTTTCCAGATAGGTCTCTTTCAGGGTCTCTCTCGATCCTAACGATGTTTTAGTTCCAGAGAAGCTCTTTTGTCGTCGCGGACATCCAAACTCTGGTAAATATTACACAGCAATTTCGAAAGAAAATATGGAAACATTTGCATCGGGACTTATGAAACCGAAAGTTCTAACAAACGGAAAACAAGTATTCAGCTGGCCTGCGCTTTGAATAACCTTTCGAAAGAGATGTTTTCCGATTTAATCCGTTCAGCAGTTTTCGAGAAACGACTTTCGTGCGTGTTCAGTATAGAAATACTGTTCAAGTTAGCAGCCACAGCATAGCGCCTCTTAGGAATATAGTCATGCAGAGAAATCACAAGACTTGTCATGTGTTTTCGAAGGAAACTTAGGTTAAAACAACTGTGGTTAAACACATAGAAGCTAATTTCCTGCCTAGCGCTTTGAAAAACCTCTCTTGATCCAAACGTTGCAGTAAGTCCGGAGAAGCACCTTTTCTCGACGAGGCTCCCAGAATAACTAGCTTGTTTTAACAAATACTTGCCACAACACATTGGATATCAAAACAAGTATTGTGGAGGGAAAAGTTCAAGATTAGTATACTATTCCAAATTGACTAATATTTTCTAATTAAAATTTCTCAAATTACTCCGATTGTGATTGCACAAATGTTCTTGTGCTTTGAAATGAGGTTAAAAAGCTTGCCAGTGTTATTAAAATATTTAAATAGTGGTTGAGGTCACACTTAGCAGTTTACTAAGGTAAAAACCTTTAACTACGGTATAAAAAAAGGTAAACAAAGTTATGAAAAAAAAAGTAAATGGGAATTTTCAGTGGCATTTCCACGAAGTGGCTCTTCATCCACTGTTTCCAGATCGACTTAGAATTTAGAAGTGTTCATTTTTTTGGAGGGAGGAAAACCGGATAACCCGGCCGGAGAAAAACCCTTGGAGCAGGCACGAGAACCAACAACAAACTCAACCCACATATGACGCCGTGTCCGGGAATCGAACCCGAGGCCACGTTGGTGGGAGGCGAGCGCTCTCACCACTGCTCAATCCCTGCTCCCACAGGGTCTGGAAGGGGGGCTCCTGATTCCGCATTCCCGCTCCTTTTTTAGAAGAATCCCGCATCCCGCACAGTTTTTTGTCACTATCCCGAATTCCAGAAAAATACATTTAAAAGTGTAATTTCTACAAAAGCTAAGAAACAGATTGTAGATTGGCCCTTTCAATCGATATTTTGAATTTACGGCGCAATTCTAAAAGGTTCCTGCAAAAAAAAAATAGCCTACCTCAGTATGATGAAAGAGCACGATATGGCAATTGTGACCTTCGGTTTTTCTCCGAGATATTTACTGTTAGCGATTTATGCTAACTCAGTGAAAGGTTTTATACGTGATTCGTAATAATTCAAGTGCTTACCACAGGTCTTCGTACAGGTCGTTGTGCTCGTCGCCGCTTAGCAGAACATTCTTTTTGTCGATCGCCGAGGTTCTCAGTGGCGCTAGAACTACAAGTATCGTCGGTGGCCACAGGATAAAACGAGACCATAACTCTTACTGTTGCAAAGCTGGCATAACCATATATCCAGAGCCATCTAGCTTTTAAGCTGTTGAAAATATCCCCTCAAGACAATAAATATGAATCTTTGAAGATAATGAGCAACTGAAACAGTTGAGCATGGAGTCGATTACTAATATGCTATTATAGACTTTTCTGGCATCAGATTAAAACAAAATAATCTCTGACAGTTTCAATTAGATAACTTTTGACCAGACACACTTTGGGTTTGACAGAAGACACCAGCGGCTTTGGCTGCAAGGACTTTTGCTTGGGTCGTGGCGATTTCCCGAATCCCCAACAAACAGGCGAAGAAATCCCGCATCCCATACCCAAATTTTGGCAAGTGGAGAAGTCAAATCCCGGATCCCGTCAAGATATTTGTCGTTTTCCCCGATTCCCGCACAGTATTTTGGTCAAATCCCTGATTCCGAGAATACCCTTTGCTCCCTGGTAAAACGCATTAGCTGACTTTTACACTTCCCAGATGGTTCCTTGTGACAGGAGTGTTACTCAAATGTCGAGTTGACGAGAGACAGGAGTTTCTTCGCGTGAGTTTAACACAACAACTTAATTTTTCGTGACTGCGCCATGGATCGTGAACCTGTTGTAGCGTCGATTGTGGCCCTTATCTTGTCATTGCCTAAAAACGGAAAATCGCTGTTTTTAATTAGCGTTCGTCGATTTCTGAATGAACAGATTCATTCCTATTATTCACGAAATTATAGCTGTACTTCAAACGAATAAAATGAAAATTACTTTCCGAGAACTGCGTGAAAAGTTGTCGGACATGGCAAAGAACGTTCCAAAAGTCGCAAAAAGCCACCAGGCTGATAGTCAAAAGATTGTGCTTGAAGGAGATCGAAAGCACATGTATATAGTGGGCGCACGCCGGCAAATTCAGCTAAGTCACGAGATGCTTCTCAAAATTTATGACAAGATGTCACCTAAATAAACAAAGTTTAGATAAACGCGCGATATACCATGCTTTTTGAGATGGTTTTACTATAGTAAACTTTGCCTTCATCCTATCGCCGTTACTAACGCAACAGACAAGACTTACGTTTACCATGGTAAAGTGTGAAAAGCCGGTCACATTGAAAAACCCATTTACCGTGGTAAACTTTCGTTTACTATGGTCAAAAAAAGCTCAAGTGTGACCTCAACCAGTGTTGACAAGGTTAGTGCTTTAATGTAATGGGCCCTTTGCAGTTTACGATCACATGGTACAAAAACCGCCATGCTGGAGAGCAAACTGCCCACTGGGACCTCCAAAACAAAGCAACTTAACTAAATATTCTTTTGTTTTGGAGGTCCCAGTGGGCGGTTTGCTCTCCAGCATGGCGGTTTTTGTACCATGTGATCGTAAACTGCAAAGGGCCCATTACAGGCGGCCCAGACGTTGTTTGTGATTTACATACGTGACAGTATTGCGTTACGTTTTGAGCCATTTAAAATAAGAGAATGGTTCGAAAATCGCTCTAAATTCGACAAAGCGAACCTAGAAAAGTTTAAATCGTCAAAATGGCTTTAGAACGACTCAGCTGCCACAAAGACTTCAAAATAACATAAGCGCAGACTAAGGTAAGCTTCTTTTATTTAAATCCTCTACTACAAGTCGAATTTAGAGCGATTTTCGAACCATTTTCATAGATTCTCTTAAATGGCTCAAAACGTAACGCAATATTGTCACGTATGTAAATCACAAACAACGTCTGGGCCGCCTGTGATGTAATAAGGTCGAGAAGAGTCAATTCATGCCTCTCAGGTTCTTGTTTACAGCGTCTGGTTTTCTGTAGAAGATGTTATCAACTTTAGTGAAACACAAGTACAAAGAGGAAAGGAGACAGCTTACAACATCTCACTCAAAAACCTACCGTGACAGTCAAAACACAAAACTATAACAATATTATCTGAGAATTTCCAGGTCAAATGCATATCATTCTTTGCAAGACTCCGTCTTTCTCCTGCGAACCCCTTCTCCTGCAAATTGAATCAATGAATTTGCCCTCGCTGTTATCTCATGCTTTCATGGGTAAAACAGGTAATAAATCAGCGTTATGGGGTCACCCTCCAGATAATAACGTCTCCTCATTTATAGCACATTAATGCTTTCATTAATATTTATTTTTAGAATTACCCAAATCGCTGAAATCGGTATACCCTATACACAGGGATTTTATGTAGCACGATATTTCTATTTAGCATATAATAACGCAAAGACCTTCATTGTTGTTCCTCGTAAGGTTTTTCACAACTGAACATATTTGTCGTCAAAAAAGGAGCAACACAGCGACAACGGACCGGAGTAGCGTTAACAGCGGCGCTAGCAGACTCGCGTAAGCAGACTACCTATTAGAGAGTTTAAGCATGACGTTTGCGGCAGACGGCGAACGGCAAAGGTCCCCTCTGATTTTCTATTCTTTTCTTGCAATCCTTAAATAAATCATACTAAAATAGAAAAGTGTCTCTTACTATTTACTGCAAATACAAATATTTTGATTCTACTGTACAGAGAGCTGAAGACAGAAGGCAAAACTTTCATTTTTGCCGTTTGCCGTAAACGTCATGCTTAACCTCTCTGTTGCCTAAACACACTAACAACTATAGCCAACGTTGCAGGCGTAAACGGAGAAGGAATAAGGATCGTGTAGCAAAAAATACGAGGAAAAAGGGTATGGAGCAGCAGCCTACCCCGATAAAGAAGCCCGTTTCCAGTAAGCAGTCCAGTTAATTTCCTCAACCCGTAAGATTGAAAAAAGCAAAAAGGACGCTGCGCACACATTAGTACGCAGTGCGGACCTATTTTTATAAGTAGCATCTAAACCTGGTCTGGCCAATCGAAATGTTGTCTTAAATATATCACGTTGTGTCAGCCTTGGAGTAGTCTTTGTCTTCTCATCGTTTTTATTTTTCCCGTTTGGCTGATTAGATCTCTATTGAGATCCAATGTTCAATCAAGCAGGATCTTCGTTCACGGCTTTGCAGTTTATCTAGTTTGTTATTGAGTTCAGTTTAGCCGTAGGTCTCTAACAGATCAGATCTTCCTGCTTACCAACGCATCATTTCTAAATGGGAATCGATATTATATCATGGAGAATTCGCATTGGTGCCTTCTCGCCTAAAGCCGCAATTGGCAACCCCACTATAACTGAAGTCATCAAAAGCACCTCCTCGAGCCAGGTGATCCTCTGAAGCTTAACCGAAATGTAATGATTTTTCTCACTCTGTTTGCCTTCACTTCTTTGATTGTTATCTGCATGAACGTCGAAGTGAATCCTGGCCCTACATCTACACCTCAGTTTACAACCGTTTCACGCAATACCACCAAACGAACCCAACTTAAGCTGATCCGTTGCCAGCACCACTTAAAAAACTACGAGTTTTACGCCACGAACAACTTTGTCCCGCAGTGTTACCGCGTTGTATACCGGCCTTTGACTCGAATAACTTTTGGTTTTACAGACAATGGACAAACATTTGTCTCATTGCCGCCGGCCGACATCTGACCCTGCTGACCAAGGAATACCGCATAAAACTTAAACAACCCTACAAGGAACTGGCAAACCAAAAGAAAAACCTAGAAGAACATTGTACACCAGAAACGTTTAATTTTAATTTGTAACATAGCTATATGCTAGCGCGCGCTCTGATTGGCTAATTTTTTATGAAAATGAAATGGATGGTTCATAGAGATGGTTCAGGCTGACGTCATTGTCGGTTAAATTTCTTGCCGGCAAAAGTTTTTCGCAACATTTTTTGGAGTAAAACTTAACTTTAGCTGTTACTAATGGCTAGTATTATCCAACATTTGAGTTAGGGTTTCTCGATGACTTTGAAGATCTAGAAAACGTGTCTGAAATGGTTGCAGAAACATCAAAAGCGTCGAAAGATCAACAAAGCGAAAGTGCTACCGGTGAAAACAACACGTGCACGTGCAAGCGCACGTATAGCGAAAAATGCTGCCAGTGAAAACAACACGTGCACGTGCACGTGAGAATTTGCAATTTGATCAGTGCAGAAAAAGCGACTTCTCAGCGTGAAAAATGTCTTGCTATGTTATAAAAGCAATGGACAGTGTCTAGTGTGCGTCCATCCAATTCGGGATGCACTTGGATAGTTGGGAAAGCACTTAGGTAGCTAGAGATGCTCTCGGCTGCGCCTCGAGCTTCTCTTACGCTACCGTCGTGCTCTCCCAACTATCCGCGTGCATCCCGAATTAGATGGACACACGCTAGACATTGTCCATTCCTTAAATAACTAGAATTAATTCGATGGCTTTATCTCCTGAATCCGTACTCGCTCGCAGACGTGCTAATAACTGAATTTCGTAACTCACACGTCGCTAACTCTAACGTCACCGCCACTGATAACCTCAACACATTTTCTAATAATTTCACACGTACACAAACGCCCACACATAAGCGTAATAGCGGAAAAAAAAGTGCCTCAAGGAATGTAACCTGCGATCAGGCTCTATTTTCGTTTCGTTAGTAGACCTTGCCCGCGAGAAGGGCGAAACGAAAAATAGAGCCTGATACAAGTCTTCTACGGAGCGCGGAGGGCCTCGCTTTAGCGTCGGTTTCCATAGCAACCATTCAAGCATCGATCCCTCAGTCGGGTCGCCGCCTTCGCTTCGGTGCCACTCCACTGGTGCCTTGTCCCTTTGCATTCCAGCCAAAACCTCGACTCCGTTCGCTTCGTAGCGGAACAGACATTAATACTTCCGTTACGTGTTACTCGCGAGTTCTCGCGCGTGAAGTGAAGAGGAATGAAGAAGACGCCATTTTGGTTTGTGAACGTCGTGTTCCGCATGATTCATTGTTGTTGGGGAATATTAGGTCCCAAAGGAAGCGCTTTTAGCAAGTTTTATGAACACTGGGAAAGGTGTTATGTGGTTCCAAAGCCTATGTGATGATGATATGAAGCACGGATGATTCGGCTAATCGAAGGAAGGTGAATTAAGCTTACTGTTGTCGATGTATTCTACTTTATATGCTTACGTACATGTATCTCTTCAGATTATCCTACTTCCACTCGAAATAAAATGGTAGTGAAATTTTTTGTAAAGAGTCGAGAGTGTGAGTTGTGGACAAACAGGATTTTAATCTTTCGTACCTTTATTTTTAGTTTGAACAGATGAATAAAGCTGAATAAGCACAGGCTGGTCTTATGTATTTCTTTTCGTGTGTAATTTATAACTGAAATAATTTTTGTAGTATTACTAACAAGCTGTATTGTTTTTTTTTTTTTTTTTTGTATTTCAATGATATTTATTGATTATCAGTTTTACGTACAATTCACTACACTCACTTACTACCTTACTACACTTACTTACACACACTTACATACAAGCACACACACACCCCTTCATCATCATCTTTTTTACATCTAGTTTTTTACAGACGCATACCAAATGACAAAAGTACTAAGATACTAAGATTAAAATTAAAGTAGATATTGTTAATTAATAATAATAATAATAATAATAATAATAATCATTATCATCATTATTACCATTATTATTATTGTTATTATCATCACGCACATTTCAATAACTTATTTATCTTCGAAGCCGCACTTACTCCATTTCGAAGAGTGAACTTGCCACTTATTTTTCCATTTAGCAATCTTGCATTCTAATTGATAGACTGACTTGATTCTTAGTAATAGAACATTAAAGAGGGGTTTTAAATTATTGGTCCTGCAATAATATACGTACTGCTTTGCGATAAGAATAATATGATTAAATAACAAGAAACAATCTTTTCTTTGCCAGTCACCAAATAATATATCCACCGCAGAAAGGGTTTCAATGTTGATATCTCTACCGTTACACCAGACTAAAAGTTCTTTCCACAGCGTTGCAGTGAAGTGGCAAGTCACGAGAAGATGTTCGAGGGATTCCTCCATCACACCACAAAAGGAACAGGCTGCCGAATCTGTTTTACCTATTTTCTTTAGAAAAGTGTTTGTCACTAGATACCTATTCAGAATCTTATATTGGAATTCTCGTGTTTTTGTGTCCAAAGCGACTTTGAAGGGCAAACTATAAATTTCCTTCCAATCCAAACAGACATCATCAAAGGTTTCATTATACTTCAATTGAGCTGTCGGTTGAGCCACAAGCCCAGAAATTAATTCCCAATAGACCCTTTTAGAGGTCACCTCACTTATCAAGACGTTCTGGTTATCTAAGACTAGTTGAATGTGGTCCTGAAGGACAAACGAGATTTTGTCTACATAACCATTTGTTTTAAGGGATTTTCGCCACGGTGCAGGGATAGCATCCATTAAGGACATCAGATCAAAGACGTCTTTTGGGGAAAAGTCCAACTGACGCAAATTGCCTTGAAAGATAAATTGATTATTTTCTGTGACCAAGTCACCTATTCTGAATAATCCTTTACTAACCAAGCTTTGATTGAACACAGATTTACCATTGATGCAAATGAATTTGTTGTTCCAGATAACAGTGTTGAATATTTCTTCGTGTGATAGCTCCGGAACACTATTACATGTGGATGCGGAGCATTGCGCAAAACACTCAAAACATTCTCTGTAGAAGTTTGGAAGATTAATT
>JAHPZR010004931.1:0-17152 GCA_019787425.1 Platygyra sinensis
AAAAACTTTTCAAATGAACAGAAAAAAAAAAAAAAAATTTTTTTAATGAAAACGTAAAGCCCACGATACGTAATACCTTAAATCAACATGTTTTATACAGTTGAAAATCAAAACTAACTTGGAAATAAAATGAAACAAAAATAAATTTAATTGGGGGGGAAAATCAACAATCAAATGAATGAAATACAATATAACTATAAATGACAGTGGAAATGAACAACTGCATTCAAAAGGACAAAAACATGCATGAAAACCAAAGTATTTCATATTTGCATGAGCTAGCCCGCTGGAAAAGTCATAAGTAGCGCTATCATAGTCTGACATAGTAGGAATCAGCACCAAACAAAAGTAAAGAGTAATTGTTGCATGAGCCTAGCGCATCTAGAATCAGATTATGAAATGAACAGGGAAAACAAAAGTAAAATTAAATTTTAATAAGGCCATATCGCTATCATAGTATGCATGAGTAGGAAATGAACAGAAAAGTCACAGTAAAATTAAATTTTGCATGGCCTGCGTATCTATATACCAGGAATGCTTTGCACGACTGAGATAACTCCACATGCACAGCAATCACGAAATGAGCTGCCGAGTGGAAGAAATTTCAAAGGCTGAAAATAGAAAACGAAAGAATCGACAAGGGTACGGGAAAGAAGAAGAATGCTGTTAGCGCTTTAACGACGAAATAGTACTTAGGTGCGTGCAGCGGTTAAGCGCTGAGGTCTCTGGTAAGCCAAAATATCGTGCGAGGAGTTTGTGTCCGATGAGTATGAAATTTTTACGATTGAAACATTCGAAGAGCAATGTGAAACACTTCGTAGTCGACAATCATGAGCTGTGACATTTGCGTTGAGAACTCGGGCCACCGTGCAACAGCGGCTAAGCATCTTCTCAGATTCCGATTGATCACGTACGTTTTGTGGAACGATGTCGGTGAATGTACTGAACTAGGCGGGTCCAGTATAAAACACACGCTGCGGACTACGTACTACGGACTACGGACTGGTATCAAAGACCCGGACTCAGGTGAAACGCGGACTAAGCATTACGGACTGGGTATAAAACGCGGCCGATCTTACGGACTCGTTATATAAAGCACGAAGAAAGGTTCTACATTCATAATTCTTGCACAATGTTTTTCATAAATAGAAGCTATCTTATAAATTATAGAAGTCTCATTTCACGAGTGCCCCTCATACAGGTTAACTCATATCGATGCCAAAAAGAAATAGAAGACCACGAAAGTCACAAAATGGGACGAGCTGTATGAATTTTCGATGATTCAAGCCATGATTAAAATGTTTTGAAAGATCAACAGTGGGAGAGATTTGGAGGAAATCCCGCTGTAATGTATTAATAAATACAACTTAAATACGGCCACGGCTAAATGAGGGGCAAAAATTGACAAATAGAAGAACGACATTACAAGGTGATGGCAGTTCTGGCACGCGTAATACGCTGTTGCCTTGGAAAAGGAACGGGAAAAAGGAAAAAAAGATTCTTACACACGGGTATTCGTATTTGGTCACCCAACCAGATACTATCCCCGCCGAAAAACGGCTTAACTTTGTTGAAGCAGCAAACCGCTGCTGTCGCGGTGGTTATGTGACTTACCAAGATTGCCGGATTGGAGGTAAGGGGCTTGCATATATATTTCATATATATATTAATTCTTCTTTTCTTGCAAGTTTTCGATTTCTCGGGGTAAGACAGTTTCCTGCATGAAGGAGATGTACGCTGTTGAAAACATTCACATTCACAAAGTTATTCGGTCCGTGAGCGTTATCTTCGTCCGAGAGACTGGAACACCAACATGGCGGCCGGAAAATAGTGTAATCATCTGGAGCTTACTTTCGTTTTTTAGGCGACTTATTATCTGCACTGAACAGAAAAGCATGTGCGTAAGCGCTTTTCCTAATACTTTAACCTCTGAATAGGCTGAAAATTACGACATAAGATATTTTTCAACAAACGCGCTCGTAGCTTTATGTCACGCACCGCCATAACTCTGAAATTCAAAATGCGCTGGTTTCCAGACGAAGCGAGCTACTGAGCTGAAACGTTGTAAACAAATGTCAATTTACCCATTCTAATGCCTGATAAGGATAAAAACTTTGGTGGCTCTTTAGTTTTAGATTTTAGAAAATGATGACGTCACATTCAAGCCAAGAATTACTCGATTCGCTCAGACGAAGGGCTACCGATCGAAACGTCAGCTCTCGAATCTTTTTACGCTGGCCAATTCACGAATCAATTCAGTTAATAAAACCAAATTTTCTAATTTAACCAATAGCCTTTTGTCTGCGTAAACACTCTTTGGTTTACAGAGGAGTACAGGGTTTGGAGCAAAAATAGAATAGATGATTAGATCGTTTCAAAATCTAAGTAAAAAGTAACATTGCGTCACTCAACGACGCGAACATCAGTTAAGGCTCCTCACCAAATCACCTACCTGTTTCACATCGTAATCCACCAAATCCGGTTGGACAATCACACTTGAATCCGTTGGCGAGATCATTGCACTTTCCTCCATTGCGGCAAGGGCTACTGGCACACTCGTTTATATCTAAAAAATGCAAAGAATAAGTTGTGTATCACCTGTTTTTACTGAATACTATTTCATTTTTAAATGCACTATGATCGACTGTTTTTTCTTTCTTTCCACAATTTTAGTGTCAAATGTAACTATATAATTTGTTGCAAACTAGCACCGAAGATGGTTTATGGCAACCCAAACATGTTTGCTTCCTTGTGCTCTGTCGTGTTAAATCTTAATAAAAGTTGGTGGAACAGAGAATTAACTCATTGGTTTTACATAGCACTTTAATTTACACCTCATGAGGTGTAAATTAAAGTGCTATGTGAAACCAATGAAAAACCCACTGGACGTTAGCCCTAGTGAAGGGAATCAGGGAACCACACGAGGTAAAGAAAAAATTATTTTGATCTCGGTGAGAATCGAACCCATGACCTCGGGACTAGATCTACCTTTGCTCTGCCGACTACCGACTACGAGGTCAGACATGCAGAGAAAGTCGGGGACGATTTTAGGTGGTGAATCGCGGCGAAGAGAATGTAGGGGTACTTAATAAAGTTGTTGTCTTTCTCTATTATTAGTCTGTTTATTGGTTACCTATGTCACACCATAGCCCAGTGAATCCTTGGTTGCAAAGGCAGCGATAACCGAGGGGTAAAAATCCTGACAGACATGTACCACCATTCCTACAGGGCATGGAACTGCAGAAATTCTGGTAAATAGGAAGTAAGAAAAAAGCAAGCAAGTGATTACATACTAAGAAAGAGCAAACATTAGAATTAACTGAGGAGAAAGATGAAAACACAACAATTATTTTACACAACTTAACCAAGTGTAAAAATAAAGCTAGGGAATTTTTTTTTTTTAAATCATCCTACCTCAGTTCCACGGTAGATGAAATCCCGCGTTGTTTTAAGGTCATAAGGATGCTCAGTATGTGTTGTGTTATTTAGTTCACAGACATCGCCTCCCGAGGCATGTTTTCCAAAGTTGTATGAGACGCACGTGTTCTCCAAATAACACTGAACTCGACAAGAATGCTCCGAATCTAACGGTATCCTTTTGATGACGTGTTTTCTCAGGGCTGCACCTTCGATTGGGCTTAAAAACTGAAGAATTCGGCAGTTGTCTGCATTGGGGTGTAGAAACAAAGATAAGACAAGTGACTGTTAAACAAGTGGAAAAAATTTTCGGCGCCCTTTTAGAAAAAAAGATTGAGGCCCGTCTACACTATATGCGGGAGAAATTTAAATATGCAAGTTTATTTCTACAGTTTGGCCTACCGTTCACCGCTTTCTGAAAACGTTCTTCAAGCCGGAGGGGTTTGAAAACGCCGACTTTGCATTTTAGTGGGGATCGACGCAAACCATTTTCAGAACGTAGATTTTCGAAAACGATGAAGTCACACTAACAGTCGAGGGTTGCACACAAGCGTTGCTGTTGTCACTGATTGCTGTGTTTTCAAATCAGACCCGGGCGTGTCTTGCGAGACGGAAAACGTTTTGATGCGTTTTCACGGTCAGAGCGCCATTTTCAAATTTCTCCGCGTAATGTAGACGGGGCGTTGTAGATTTTTCAACTTTTTCTCTTTAAGGTAGTAATTCCTTCAAATCTCGTTAAAATGTACACCCACCAATTGATATTTTTATCATTATGACAGTGATGCATCATTCCATGTTTACATGAACATTTCTCGGCGACACTATTTTTGAATTAAGATGCAAGCAATATTCAAAGGTTCTTGAGAAAATGAAGTTTTCGCAACTGCTTTGTGAACAGAATACAACGCGTCTATATATTTAGGTTATGTAGATGATGATTTAAAGAAGAAAAGATAAATATAAATTAGTCTGAAATACTTAGAAGATACATAAAGATGCATAAAATAAACTTAAAAAACACATCGAGGAAGTGGAAAAATATTTCGCAATGTTAATCATGCCTCGTCACGTGCTAAATGTTTCCTTCGATATCAAATAGTTGGATGGTAAACACGACTGGGCTAGTACGACTCGTTCTCTTGCAAATGCCTAGGGGCACAGAAATAACACTTCAGTCGCGGAAATATGTTTATCAACACATTGTATTTATAATTTAGAAACGGAAAATTAAAATTTCAGGAGCTCGTGCTGTTTTTAGTCATTAGAGAAGCTTTCCCGCCTTCGATCTAGATAGTCTAAAAGAAACACAACTCCAAAAGCGCTGATTAAAAAGCTAATGAAAGTATAATTTTTTTTTGAAAAAGATTCGATAATTTACGAAAAGAAGACCGAAAGCGTAGCATTCTGAGGTTAAAACAATGTCTTCAGAGTGTCAAAATTAAACGAATATTCCACATTCGTTATTTGATTAAGACTCACCTTCACCGAAGACCAAATGAGTTGCAAGCAAGACAAAACATAGAATTAATTGCTCCATAGGGACATTTACACGCTTCAAGTATCGAAAAAATAAGTTCGACGTTCAAGCAAGGATTAACCATTCCCTGAGAAGGACGATTTCCTTTCTAATAAAAAGTATGAGTGTGGAATATTTTAAAATAAGCCCTTTCGAGGTGTCACCTGCTGTGTCAAACTAATGATGCCACATATTTGTCTGTTATTTCATTTGTACTAGTTATTTATATTAGCCGTAGGATTAACAATCGACTTTTTAGCATATTGCGAAAATTTGTACCATTCCTTTCAGTTGCATTTAGCATAAAAATTGTATCTTATAAATTAACATTGACAATCCGAGATTTCAACAATTATGCACGTACTTATAGAACCAAGTGTTAGTTATCAGATTATATTTTGACGTCGACCTGTTTTAAAATCAAACAAGATCTATTACCAGAGGGAAAATTGACAATAATCTTTATGTCAACCTTGGGAATCAGACACGTTAATATTCAAATCTACATTTAATTCCATCTCGACAAGCAGAAATTATTTTTAGGGTTGGAATGCTTAACCCTTTTCCCAAACGAAGAGTTTCGTACTTTTTGTATTGCCACAGGGTTCGTAGGCCTTTATTTGCGCCGGGAATATTTTCACCTGATCACCAAGTAATGTGGAAATTCCTACCAAAAGTCGATAAAAATTAATGCTTTATTTTAAAAGAGCTTCGGAGTAAAAATGATCAAGTTTATTTCATGGTTTTGGGTATTTCTCTGCATTATTTACATGTTGACTAAGTGGGAGGGCCGGGCGATAAAATATTTAGCTTAACAAACTTAGCGAAGCGAAGTCGACCGTCCCTGCGTCCTGACAGAGAGGTAAATGTTTTCGTCCGGCCATATCTCAGCCAGTCAATAAGCACTTCGCTATATGACCGTTTTCTTGTTGTTTCTTTTTTAATTTTCTTTTCGGATTAACAGTGACAGGCTCATGGCAGCGTCTGCTTGTTACGAGCGCATTTACAAACAGCCAGTGATTTCTGATCATTTCACGCCATTCGTGGTCATTTCTAAGCGTGTTTATAAGTTGGTCCGTAAAAAGAAAAAATCAAAAAACCCGTCCCGGATTCGTTTCATATGGTGCTGATGCTGGTTGTTTCAAAGATGCATTGTGCTAATTCATTCAGAGCGTCGACAGTCCTAATCACGTGACACGTAAGCGAATCATAGTTCCCTGTGCGACTTTATGGATGGTTTCATCTTCTTCTTCTTCTTCTTCTTCTCCTCCTCCTCCTCCTCCTCCTCCTTCTTCTTCTTCTTCTTCTTCTTCTTCTTCTTCTTCTTCTTCTTCTTCTGCTTCTTCTGCTTCTTCTTCTTCTTCTTGTTCTTCTTTATCTTTCTGTTTTTTTTTTCGTTTCGTCAATAACAGTGCTATTTTACTCATGATTCCAATCTATTATATTAGCCAAAGGATTCCCCGCATGTATTTGCATAATGTTTTTTTCTCTGTATACTCGCTGCCTTGGCTGCCTGTCTACTTTCTGTGCACCGACCATCTGCGTAACAAATCTAGATATCAAAAGTCAAATTTCTTTATGTTTCGTGTAAATAAATAAAAGCACACCAATTGATATTCTCGGAAGAAGAAAAAACAAACAAACAAAACCCAAAAGCCTAGAAAAATAAAATAGAGAAAAAAGAAAAAACTGCTAAAATAATATAGCATGCGCTTTTTATATCATTTTCGGGGGACTATGTAAACAATAAATGAATAAGACGGTAATTTTCTAAAGAAACTGTGGTGCTGCATCAGTGGAGATTATTACAAGATAATTTGGTTTTAGTATATACCAAACAAGTGAATAGTACTTTTCGCGCGCGTTGATTGGCTAGCTCGGAGGCGATTAGCCAAGTACTATTCACCTCCGAGTAGCCGAAGAAAAACAAAATGGCTTTTGTCGGTATATTTTCACAAATAAAGTTACTCTTTGTGCCGCTAGTTATTCAGCTTGGGTGGTATATACTTAAACAATCATTCACCTCAGTGTCGGTGAAAGTGGTGGTTATTTACCTCCACTTCGGTGAATAATTGTTAATTATCAACTGGGTTGATAATGTGAATTATTAAAACAGTCGTCAATGTAGAGACGATAGATTTCAGGTTCGGGGCCGTTGTATTGATTAAAAATTTGGTGTTCAATGTAGCCTACGAAAAGATTGATGTAGCTGGGTCCCATTTTGGTACCCATGGCCACACCATTGATTTATAATAAATGTCCACGAATGCAGCTTGGTGATGCAGCTGTAAGGAGATGTAACTGAAACTGATATTTTTTCTCTTCTCGAAAAGTAAAGATTAAATAATTCTCCCAGACTGGCCATCAATATGAGGGTATTGTGGGCTTATGGTCAGGGGACTCTATGTCTTAGCTCATTGACAGGGGGCCAAGGTCGTGGTTCAGTTTACTTAAGTAAAAAGTGACTGACATCGAGACCCGGGGGGTACTCCGGAAAACATGGTTGGGGATGTGCGGCCCGCTTCGCAAACCCTTCACCCTTTGACCAAAATCTGCGATTTTCAATACCTTATTCGTCTATGGCCTGCCCCTAATACATTGTTTCACTACTGACTCATGCCCGGGGGGAGGGGGGTACTCCCTTATAAGGGCTTAATGGGGACGTGCGGCCAGCCAGGGTATGTTCTCCGGGATTTTTGTCTTAAACAGGGTATCGAATTTACCATTTTTTGTCTTAATCAGGGTATCGATTTATCAATTTTTGTCTTAAATGGGATATCTTTTCTTGGACGATAAACAGCAAAATTTTTACAGCTCTTGTAAATTAATATTGACTTCCAATGACTTTGGCATTGATACCAGGCACATTAATTTCCATCGATTACACAACAAGAAAGCCACACAATTTATAACCGCAACTTTTAATCTATGTCTTAAACAGGGTAGGATAATAAGCGATATTTGTCTTAAACAGGGTCAGGGTATGCGGGCCAGCGGGGGCCGGGCCGCACCTCCCCACCCAGAGATATATCGAGTACCCCCCCCCCCCCGGGGGACTCATGCTTGGTTCCCTAGTTCCGACCGATGGACAGGCATCATGAAGGGCTTTTGTTGCTCGGTAATTTTTTTTTTTAGGAGAAGCTTTTTTTCATCATTATCGATGGCTAAAATTGATACCCTATTTGTGATCCATATAGCTACAAAAACATACCCTTTGGGGCAGCACATACCAATATACCGATATAAGGAAATGCTCCCCCTTCACTCGGGTATCGACAGAGCATTGCTACCACTTAATAAGAGTCAAACAAAATTTGACCGGTCTTATGCCGCTATAGACATCGGTTTGCTCTGATTCAAGGAGGATTGTTACATAACGAAATTATACGGGGTGGCGCTCTAACTTAAGGACGTTCGCGCCCATTGCTACTGCGCATCTCTAGTGCGCATGCTATTCATTGGTCACGCGCGTGCCACGTCATTTTCAAGCGCGCGCACCGAGTCGAAAACTCAACAAAATATAGAGCTGATGACCTTTGCGTTAACTTTGTGTGCGAATATTTTTTGTTGGATGCTCGGTGAGCCCCACTTTTTTTTCGGCGGATCACTTCCTTTTCTGATTCTTTCCATTATACTAAAAAACAAAAAACATCTGTACGTGGGAAGTTTTAATTATTTCGTATATACTATTCAAATAGGGTCGTATTGGTACATGGATACAGGTGTTCGTAAATTAGAAGTTTTATTTTTTAAAGGCTAATTCTAGCTGATTTAATGGCATATGTATCAAATAGGCCTATTTATGCTGTGTTAAACACACATAACTTAGATATGAATCTTCAATTAAATATATGCCGATAATGCCGATAATGAATCCGGCCAGAATCGCCTCAATGGCTGGAAATCCTAGAAATGCTATGATCTGTGATGCGCCCTATCTTCAAAACGAGTTCGGTGACCCCCGATTTTTTTTACGTTTTTCATCTAATCTTATCATTTTCTACCTGCAGTCAAAGTTTTAGAAAAAATCTGTACGTGGGAAGTTTTTGGGCGCGAACGTCCTTAAGCGATGATTTCATGATTAGCAGCGATAAATTTAATCGCTTAAGTCCGGCACACTCGAAAACAAGGCAGTTCATTCTCAATGCAATATCGAGATACATGATATACACCCTCGCCAACGACATGGCCTCACTCTGCCCTTATAGACGCTTTCTTTACCAAGAACCAAGTCGGTAAATTCAATGTACAAAGTACATCATGTTAATAAGTGATAACAATCTTGCCGTCAAGATCCTAATATAAACAATTTTATGATTTCAACCCTCTACTTATACGTTACATTTCTTAACACAAGAGCAATGTTTTCCGCAGTTTTTATTACGTTTTAACCATAAAAATTACAATTTTCTCGATTGTAGTTGGTTTTTAAAAAAAGTCCTATTTTCCACTAATTCACTTGCCAAATTGTTATCGGACAGTTCAAAAAGCCAATCTCATTCAATGTTGTTGTTTTAATCAACCAATCACATTCAAAGTTTTAGTTTAAATCAACCAATAACAACCTTAAGCGACATTAAACAATTTACGCCTCCTTTGTCAGTCTTGTAATGCAAATTTTCTTTCAGTTTTTCATAACTTGGCTATTCTTCTTTTCTCAGAAATTATAACTTTTATGATTAATTGGCAATGACATGCACCTCGTGTCGTCCAATTCGCGGTCTGTCAGCATACTCGTGATAAACAAATCGGACTCCCGCTGTACCGTCGTCTGATGCTATCACTCGAGTGATAACAGACGAATTGAACTCCACTTAGTCCTATTATCATCAGTTATCACGGCTCTGTTGTTTATGTCTAAACTTTGTGAACTGATACGTAAGTACCAAGATTGATTGACCACTGCTAGTGAATTTACACCCATTCAGCTGTATGTAGGCGGATGTGGCAGTCCTTAGCAACAGCCTCGTAGTTGTGTGAATTAAAGAATGTCAACTCTACCTGTTGCATATACATTTCTTGCGAGTTTCAACGTGTAAAAACCTCGCATCATATTATTGGCTCCCACTGAGAATACAAGCCAGTTTGTGGAGAACCGTTGAAATGACATCTTCTTAAACCGTAGGCCCCGTCTCGCGCATCTTTGATGTTGTGGTTAGCAGGGGACGTGATAGAACCCCGGCGACACGCTTATCGTAAAGAGTAAAGCATGAAGTTCCCGGTGTTATGATCTGGTCTTTGTTTTTATACTGAGGGTTGAGGTGGGAAATTCTCAGAGATATTAACTACGACAAAGCTGCTCTAAAGTCCGAGGGTAAATAAAGTATTCACTCACTCACTCAGTGACTCTTCAAAAGTGGAGTTTCAAGAAGAAGACGTAAGTCACCATGCGGGTACATTTTGATGCCTATCTCGTGACAATTGCTAGTTAAGATGAAAGTCGTCTCGAGAAGATAAAAGTCTTACTTAAGCCTAGTTACGATGCATTTAGTTTTATTGCAGACGTATTTACATGAGGTACTGGGTCCAGACTTGATACAAGCAGTGTATATTCTGTGAGGAAAAGTACACCATTCGATGTGGCTAAATTCGCGTTACTCACTCCTTACCTTTGCTCAAGAGACTAGACTATTGTAGACTCAGAATAAAAGTGAGCATGGATTGAAAATTTCCTTTAATCGAAAAACCATTAAATTTCACAACGATAAAGGGGCTTGACTAAAAATGTTGTTTAAATGAGATGACAAGTTGTTTCACTTATATTTCACTCGTTCTGACTTACATGTGAATAAAAAAAACTCACAACTGCGCTTTAAACAAATAAAAAATGCTCATGTCTGTCAATATGATATCAATGAGGGAAACTTTGTTCAAATCATTATTTCTTCTCAAAAATTCTTCGTCGTCTCGAAGTGATCGGAGTTAGACAACGACTTGTTTGCGCATAAATTTGCTAAACCGACACTTTGGAGTCACGCTGTAATAATGATGACAACAACAATAATAAAATCGTTATTTACCCTCGCTATCCATTTGACAATAAGGCACTTCCCACATTGCCATACAAATGGAAAACCAGGCGGCATATGTCTAACCACAGGGGATAAGACTGTCTTAATAAAAACTAAAACAGTTGGACAGTTGGCAACACTGAGGGTAGAACTTTGGCGTGGCAACGACCTGAGTTGTTATGTGGAATAAAGAATGTGTTTTGGGCTTGATAAGACTACATCTCTTGTTTTAGGCTTATAAGTGTCTCACACTAACACTGGGGTGGTTTTAAGAGAAAAGTGTCAAGAGTGCAGTCTCAAGAAACATAGTAAGTAGACTTTCGATTACATTCGCTTTTTATAACTTCACAACTACACGGAAACAGTTATCTCTAGATAACTGCCCCGCTCGGGGCATTTGATTTTTTCCGGCATTTGTTCTGTTCATATATAAGGTATATCAGAGTTGACCTCTCTGATGATGAACCATTTTTTTCGAAATATACCGCGTTACTTACAGTTATCTCTAGGTTAATACGTTTAATACAATTTGTGTTTGAATTACCCATGCGATATCTTGAAGCGTTTCGATAATGTCTGTATTGGAGAAAATTTTGAGAGTCCTTGAAGAATGCATCACAAACCTTGTCCAAACTCAGCTTTTTCAACTCGAAGCTCATTGTTGCACTTCGATTGTTGGATTGTCCCTCGGCCATTCTCTTCCCGTGATATTTCTTTCTTCCTTTTGTTTTCAATTTATGAAGTCAGCTCCAGGGCACTCCTGGACTGTCCTGTGAAGAAAGAAATTTGCTAATGATTGCACACAGAATAAAATGCCAACATGATGGCCCGTCATTAAGAAAGCATATTTTTCAACAACAAGGAATCAAGCCGTTTTGGGACCAGTTGACCAATAATCTGCATTTCTAAAATAGAAATCATTACTTTCTCCTAACCTTAATTTGGCTGAGTTCACAGTGCACTGCACGAATTCACAGATAATGTTTGCATTGTAAGTAGAGGTGTTTGAATCTAATATGTGTCAGCTTTGATCTTGGGTCGTTCAGTATTTACTCCTTCTGTGTTTTTAAGTAATGATCCGAAATGCGCATATGAAAAGTTACTTGAACACTGAAGAATACTGATACAAGAACAATTGGGCTTAATAGTACAGCCAGGGCAAAGGGTTGTAACTCATTTCAATATGCTGGTTACGATTCAACTCTATCACTGTAAGTTGGAACCTGTTTTTGATAAAACATGAGTCATATGAAATGAATTTTACAACCGTCTGGCTCTCTTAAAAAGAAGCATTTTATTTCATATTTGCAAATCTAGTTCTGGATATTATATCCACACATAGAGCAATTTTTAACGAGCAAAAAAGCAATTAATAGAAAAGTCACAATGAGCCAATTGAAAAAGATTGCTTCCTTTCTGTTAATCTCCTTATCTTTTCGACTTATTTCTTTAACTTTGACACATTAAACACTGTTCTGGTAAACTTAATAACTAACTGATTATAAAAGGACACAAATTCAAAATGGACACCAAAGCCGTCTTTTTGTAAGAGACAGAATATTTAGCTTAACGAACTTAGCGAAGCGAAGTCGGCCGTCCCTGCGTCCTGACAGAGAGGTAAATGTTTTCGTCCGGCCATATCTCAGCCAGTCAATAAGCACTTCGCTATATGACCGTTTTCTTGTTGTTTCTTTTTAATTTTCTTTTCGGGTTAACAGTGACGGGTTCATGGCAGCATCTGCTTCTTACTCGCGCATTTACAAACAGCCAATTATTTCTGATCATTTCACGCCATTCGTGATCATTTGTAAGCGTGTTTATAAGTTGGTCAGTAAAAAAAAGTAAAAAAAAAACCCGACCCGGATTCGTTTCATATGGTGCTGATGCTGTTGGCTTCAAAGATGCATTGTGCTAATTCAGTCATAGCGGCGACAGTCCTAATCACGTGACACGTGAGTGAATCATACTTTAAGTATGGTTTTATCTGCTTCATCATCTTCTTCTTCTTCTTCTTCTTCCTCTTCTCAGTCTTCTTCTTCTTCTTCTTCTTCTACTACTACTTCTTCTTCCTCTTCTTCTTCTTCTTCTTCTTCTTCCTCTTCTTCTTCTTCTTCTTCTTCTTCCTCTTCTTCTTCTTCTTCTTCTTCTTCTTCTTCTTCTTCTTCTTCTTCTTCTTCTGCCTCTTCTTCTTTATTTTTTTTTCCGTTTCGTCAATAACAGTGCTATTTTCCTCATGATTCCAATCTATTATATTGGCCAAAGGATTCCCCGCATGTATTTGCATCATTTTTTTTTTTTTCTGTATACTCGCTGCCTTGGCTGCCTGTCTGCTTTCTGTGCACCGACCATCTGCGTAACAAATCTAGATATCAAAAGTCAAATTTCTTTATGTTTCGTGTAAATAAATAAAAGCACACCAATTGATATTCTCGGAAGTAGAAAAAAACAAACAAACAAAACCCAAAAGCCTAGAAAAATAAAATATAGAAAAAAGAAAAAACTGGTAAAATAATATAGCATGCGCTTTTAATATTATCATTTTCGGGGGACTATATAAACAATAAATGAATAAGACGGTAAGTTTCTAAAGAAACCGTGGTGCTGCATCAGTGGAGATTATTACAAGATAATTTGGTTTTAGTATATACCAAACAAGTGAATAGTAGTTTTCGCGCGCGTTGATTGGCGAGCTCGGAGGTGATTAGCCAAATACTATTCACCTCCGAGCAGCCGAAGAAAAACAAAATGGCTGTTGTCGGTATATTTTCACAAATAAAGTTACTCTTTGTGCCGCTAGTTATTCAGCTTGGGTGGTATCTACTTAAACAATTATTCACCTCAGTGTCGGTGAAAGTGGTGGATATTTACCTCCACTTCGGTGAATAATTGTTAATTATCAACTAGGTTGAAAATGTGAATTATTAAAACAGTCGTCAATGTAGAGACGATAGATTTCAGGTTCGGGGCCGTTGTATTGATTAAAAATTTGGTGTCCAATGTAGCCTACGAAAAGATTGGTGTAGCTGGGTCCCATTTTGGTACCCATGGCCACACCATTGATTTATAATAAATGTCCGCGAATGCACCTTAGTGATGCAGCTGTAAGGAGATGTAACTGAAACTGATATTTTTTTCTCTTCTCGAAAAGTAAAGATTAAATAATTCTCCCAGACTGGCCATCAATATGAGGGTATTGTGGGCTTATGGTCAGGGGACTCTATCTCTTCGCTCATTGACAGGGGGCCAAGGTCGTGGTTCAGTTTACTTAAGTAAAAAGTGACTGACATAGAGACCCGCGGGGTACTCCGAAAAACATGGTTGCGGATGTGCGGCCCGCTTCGCAATTCCTTCATCCTTTGACCAAAATCTGCGATTTTCAATACCTTATTCGTCTATGGCCTGCCCCTAATACATTGTTTCACGACTGACTCATGCCCGGAGGGGGTGGTACTCCCTTATAAGGGCTTAATGGGGACGTGCAGCTAGCCAGGGTATGTTTTCCGGGATTTTTGTCTTAAACAGGGTATCGAATTTATCATTTTTTGTCTTAATCAGGGTATCGATTTATCAATTTTTGTCTTAAATGGGATATCTTTTCTTGGACGATAAACAGCAAAATTTTTACAAGCTCTTGTAAATTAATATTGACTTCCATTGACTTTGGCATTGATACCAGGCACATTAATTTCCATTGATTACACAACAAGAAAGCCACACAATTTGTAACCGCAACTTTTAATCTATGTCTTAAACAGGGTATCAAAAATCGGAATTCTGTCTTAAACAGGGTAGGATAATAAGCGATGTTTGTCTTAAACAGGGTCAGGGTATGCGGGGGCGGGGCCGCACCTCCCCACCCAGAGATATATCGAGTACCTCCCCCCCGGGACTCGTGCTTGGTTCCCTAGTTCCGACCGATGGACAGGCATCATGAAGGGCTTTTGTTGCCCTGTATTTTTTTTTTAGGAGAAGCTTTTTTTCATCATTATCGATGGCTAAAATTGATACCCTACTTGTGATCCATATGGCTACAAAAACATACCCTTTGGGGCAGCACATACCAATATACCGATAATGCTCCCCCTTCACTCAGGCATCGTCAGAGCATTGCTACCACTTAATAAGAATCAAACAAAATTTCACCGGTCTTACGCCGCTATAGACATCGGTTTGCTCTAATTTAAGGAGGATTGTTACATAACTAAATTATACGGGGTGCTGCTCTAACTTAAGCGATGATTTCATGATTAGCAGCGATAAATTTAATCGCTTAAGTCCGGCACACTCGAAAACAAGGCAGTTCATTCTCAATGCAATATCTAGATACATGATATACACCCTCGCCAACGACATGGCCGCACTCTGCCCTTATAGATGCTTTCTTTACCAAGAACCAAGTCGGTAAATTCAATGTACAAAGTACATCATGTTAATAAGTGATAACAATCTTGCCGTCAAGATCCTAATCTAAACAATTTTATGATTTCACCCCTCTACTTATACGTTACATTTCTTAACACAAGAGCAATGTTTTCCGCAGTTTTTATTACGTTTTAACCATAAAAATTACAATTTTCTCGATTGTAGTTGGTTTTTAAAAAAAGTCCTATTTTCCACTAATTCACTTGCCAAATTGTTATCGGACAGTTCAAAAAGCCAATCTCATTCAATGTTGTTGTTTTAATCAACCAATCACATTCAAAGTTTTAGTTTAAATCAACCAATAACAACCTTAAGCGACATTAAACAATTTACGCCTCCTTTGTCAGTCTTGTAATGCAAATTTTCTTTCAGTTTTTCATAACTTGGCTATTCTTCTTTTCTCAGAAATTATAACTTTTATGATTAATTGGCAATGACATGCACCTCGTGTCGTCCAATTCGCGGTCTGTCAGCATACTCGTGATAAACAAATCGGACTCCCGCTGTACCGTCGTCTGATGCTATCACTCGAGTGATAACAGACGAATTGAACTCCACTTAGTCCTATTATCATCAGTTATCACGGCTCTGTTGTTTATGTCTAAACTTTGTGAACTGATACGTAAGTACCAAGATTGATTGACCACTGCTAGTGAATTTACACCCATTCAGCTGTATGTAGGCGGATGTGGCAGTCCTTAGCAACAGCCTCGTAGTTATGTGAATTAAGGAATGTCAACTCTACCTGTTGCATATACATTTCTTGCGAGTGTCAACGTGTAAAAACCTCGCATCATGTTATTGGCTCCCACTGAGAATACAAGCCAGTTTGTGATGACATCTTCGTAAACCGTAAACCGTAAACCGTCTCCCGCATCTTTGATGTTGTGGTTAGCAGGGGACGTGAAAGAACCCCTGCGACACGCTTATCGTGAAGAGTAAGGCATGAAGTTCCCGGTGTTATGATCTGGTCTTTGTTGTTATACTGAGGGTTGGGGTGGGAAATGCTCGGAAATATTAGCTACGATAAAGCTGCTCTAAAGTCCGAGAGTAAATAAAGTATTCACTCACTCACTCACTCAGTCACTCTTCAAAAGTGGAGTTTCAAGAAGAAAGGTGTAAGTCACCATGCGGGTACATTTTGCTGCCTGTCTCGAGACAATTGCTAGTTAAGATGAAAGTCGTCTCGAGAAGATAAAACTCTTACTTAAGCCTAGTTACGATGCACTTAGTTTTATTACAGACGTCTTTACATGAGGTACTGGGTCCAGACTTGATACAAGCAGTGTATGGTCTCTGAGGAAAAGTACACCATTCGATGTGGCTAACTGATTCGCGTTGCTCACTCCTTACCTTTGCTCAAGAGACTAGACTATTGTAGACTCAGAATAAAAGTGAGCATGGATTGAAAATTTCCTTTAATCGAAAAACCATTAAATTTCACAACGATAAAGAGGCTTGACAAAAAATGTTGTTTAAATGAGATGACAAGTTGTTTCACTTATCTTTCACTCGTTCTGACTTACATGTACATAAAAAACTCACAACGGCGCTTTAAACAAATAAAAAATGCTCATGTCTGTCAATATGATATCAATGAGGGAAACTTTGTTCAAATCATTATTTCTTCTCAAAAATTCTTCGTCGCCTCGAAGTGAGTTAGACAACGACTTGTTTGCGCATAAATTTGCTTAACTGACACTTTGGAGTCACGCCGTAATAATGATGACAATAACAATAATAAAATCGTTATTTACCCTCGCTATCCATTTGACAATAAGGCACT
>JAHPZR010004932.1:0-2500 GCA_019787425.1 Platygyra sinensis
CACAGTAGAAACTTATCGTCACAACTGGTTCAGGCTTACACAGCAACTTAAATAGACAGCAAAACCATACTTTTTTCGCGGACCGATAAACAACAGGATTTCGCATGGAATTGATTCCTACATGTCAGCATAAACGACGCCGTTACGTGACATTTCAGCCTAATATCTCTCTGTATTTCCAGAAACATACCTAGAGAATTTGACTTGTCCTGACTGATAATCTTGATACAATTCTCTCCTAGAGCTAGCTCTCCACAAGGCTTATCGTAGTTCAAATAAAAAGGAAATAACTTTTCTGTATGCCTTTCGAGGCCAGGGAGTCTAAATTCACTTTGTTTTAGTTGAATCACGAATTGTACAATTTAATTAGCTGTGCGTTAAAATGAAATTCGAGTCTAAATAAACACGAACGTACACATATCAAAACCACAGCGGAGAGTTGATCTATAGCTTTCTAAAGGCCTAAATCGTCCTGAATGGACTGAGCAAGAGCTTCTTACATGGAGAATCGCTTGAACTTCAAACAAACTCGGACATAATTAATTGCCGCATGCTGTCAGCAGGTCAATTACCGACCGGAAACCACAGCAATAATCTCCCCCGCGCTAGCGAATTACAGACATGTCTGATAGTTAGCTAGGCCGAAAACGCCTGAAATTGATAAAACAAGGAAATGAAAGGTTTACTCACGATCGATCAGCCTTTGACGTGCTTTCCTTGACACTGTTCGTGGCCATGTTTTGCTCGCAAATAGCAATGTCCCGGATGTACTTCGATTTCAAGCGGCGGGGAAGTAGAATCTCATCTCTACAACAGATTTTTTTCGAAGTCTTAGTCCGCATCAAAGTTCAGGCCAAATAACGCCAACAGCAGCTAGAAATGTCTGCTACATTGCACGTCTAAGCCCTAAATTGATGCGGCTAAGGCTCTTTGCTGTCTAAAGCAAGCACACATTATCGTCACATGCAGCGTTTCCAAACGGGACTAAATCACGTCCCGCACCCAAAAATACATCTCAGGACGGCTTCATGCACGATAATGGACGACGCTTGCTAGCAAATCGTTCGACTTGCACCTTCATTGGACTTAATGATGTCCTCCGGCAGACTTCCTTTAGACAGCAGTTATAGAAAGCTAATTGAACAACGCCACCTCCGAGATACCGCGCGAAACTAACATTCAGCCGAGTGTAGCCTGGGTAAAACTTAACACCAAGTGGATAAGGGGCAAAGAGAGGGAGGGAGGGGGGAGGGGGGGGTTGGGCTAAACAAAATAAAAGATAACATTTCAGGCTAGGTAAGCTCTACAAGCTTCTGCCATTAAGGATCCCCCCCCCCCCCCCCTAGTAAACAAGCTAATATTAGACACTGGGGAAGTTGTGAAAAGTTACACAAAAAGTTAAGGTTTGCCGACCCGGTTTTCATAACTCCAGGTATATATATTTCACACACAATAAAGGACACAATACGTGTAACATTTTCGTGTACTGAGGTTCAGTCAAACGGTTTTGGAGAATAAACATTACAGGTTGCGTGATTCAAAGTCCCGACCGAGACTTGGCCGAGCAGAGGTCTGCGTCTGGTCACCGACAAAACCAAAAAAAACAAGAATTTTTAAAAAAATTAAAACCGCGCTTTTTTAACTCTTTTTCGCTCACAAAAATATTACGTAATATTTAGCAACAACGTTTTGCGAGAAAACATTATCCGGAAACAATTTAAAAGATGGTTAGGACTTGTTCCCATATCTCAAACCACCCTTGGATACCTTGTGATGCGTACACAAAGTAAATACTGATTATAGGCCTAAGCACTGAAAATACTGATTAGGGTTAATGCAAGGGGTTAACGGTTAGCTTCTTTATAGCGTTCGGGTTTCCGATTAGGTACTTAAATTAAACCACACGTTTGTAGTGTATCGTCGGTGGTCTAGTGGTCAGAGTGGAAGACTGCCGGGCTAGCATCCCGGGTTCAAATCCACTTCGTCCCAACGAAATTTTTTTAATTTTTTTTTTCCGTTTAAAATTGAAGAGACTTGCACTTTGACAACATTTGTTGAGCAGAAACTAAGTCTCTGTGTCAAGAAACTTAGAAATTTCATGCGAGTCTACGTGAATAGGGAGAGGGCAGTTTGAGATATGGAAACATTCTTTGCCTGAAGCTGGTCTAGCGTGACTTGTAATCGGAGAATTCTGTTTATGTCTGAGGAAAAAATACCTTGACCTTTCAAACGACTATCAATTTACATATGTTAAAAGAGTTTATGACGAGCGCTATAAAACATGATAAAAGGCTAAGTTTTAACTTTTTTCCCCAGAAAATTCCATCATAGCTTCTGGCGAAGTAAACACGATCTTACATTTATCACCGTCAGCGTGATCCATGGCCAGAAGTAATACCTTTATAGCGCATTGAATATTCCCTTCGAAAGTAAACAGAAACAAAAATTCCAGATTACGAAATCTTCTGTTTCGCACGCAAAACCAAAATACAGCTTAACT
>JAHPZR010004932.1:7500-15000 GCA_019787425.1 Platygyra sinensis
GGTTTCAAAATATCCATCTCCATCATTTTTTATCAAACATCTATAGCTATAATTACCTCTAATTCTAGGAAAATTACAATTAGTGACTTCAAAATTTTTGATAGTTTTAAAAGATGATATTGTATTGTTTGTTGCGAGCATTAAGTCGTGCAGGAATGTTATTCACTGACACAAAACAAAACAACTAGAAAATATCTTGAATAGAATTTGTAGTTATGTGGTACGTTAAAAATCTGGAGGTAGCGCCGTCGGGGCTGTCTCTATATCGAACCCGGCAGTTTTTTTTACGGTTCACAAATTGAATTGTTCAATTAATCTAATTATTGGGATGTTTGGCTGCTGGGCGATTATCTACAAAACAATAATGTATTGAGTCCAAAGCTACTCCTACGCTTTAAAAGCTGAGAATCTGGCTAAGTGCAAATAAGTTTCAATCGTGTCAACACAGCTGGTCACAGGCAGATCGCACATTGTTCACAGCCAAGAAACTAAGACCTGAAATGTCTTTCGTTGACGTTTAAGATATTACAACACTGTCAAGAGCTTAAGATCAATCTGCTGGATAGGCAAGTAAGTAACTTGCTTTTTAATTGTTTTTTGTAGAGTTAGTTTCTTTTTAAGAACGCCAGTACGATCGTTCATTTGCATATTTAGAAAAGTTTAAATTGATATCGAGACTCATGAAAACTTTAACTGGAACGGCACCGGCCACACAAAGTCGAAAATGTTGTTATTAGTCAACAACGATGAGCGGGTTGTTCGCTCTGAGTCTCAGGTAGATGTTTTTAAATCTTAACTTATTAAACATTGAAGAAACTAACCAGTTAATTGAATCAAATTTTAGCCTTAGTTGTCGTGATGAGCCATACCGTAGATTCAGTTCCATCAGGTCGCTGGAAGTCTATCCCCTCCAGCATCCCTTTCTCTTAGAACCTCATTCAGTATTTGCATATCCTCTCTTATTAGCAATCTCGGTGACTGTATATACTTGTTATTCGAAACTAACCCGCACTTTTCGGCTTTATGTTTTGATCTCGTCACCGAGCGGTACAAATCGTATAAAACCCAAATACTTATGACCAAGTTTACACTTGTAAGATAAGATTTTACGTTATTCTGCGTGATCAAAAGGAGCGGGGTCGCCGTAAACTGATTTTTCTCTTCGAAACGCTTAATTTTTACGTTACAATCAGAGTAAAGGTCCTGGATAATTATTATGTATAGTCCACGGTGACCATAACACTGAATGTTAAAAACGAATTGACCATTAAAGATAAACATTTACAACAAAAACCTGTTTAAGGCAAACAATGCAACGAAAAGTGTTAGTTCGGCAAACAAAATAAACAGTGTGTTCGATATCAGCGTAATAAAAATAAATGTAAAAAGGAAAATGGTGCAGGCTACAGGACATGCTGTCTTGACAGATGATCAAATGTCTTGCTGTAATTTTTACTTTTTACTTACCAAACGTTATCGATCACAAGCACACCTTTTTAAAACATTCTCAAGAGACATCACCTATCGTTCTTACATTTTAATATTTAATTCATTTTAAGTGCACCCTGTAGAGCGTCCATTAAATTCTATTTTAAGGGCAGATAGGACTTCAAAAGTGGACAGGATAATTATAACTTAATGGCCTCTTACGGTGATATTACTCTTTTATATCAAAGTCAGAGGTACTGAAACCAAATGGGATCATGTTTTTGCTACATTATTCAGTTGAGAAAAAACAATTTATTTAGTTTAGTACAGAAAGTGTTTTACTTATTTTACTGTTCAGGGTCGTTGCAGCTGATTTCTGCTGATCGTACGTGATTCCTGTCGCAACTGATCATGCTAGAAAACTGCAAAATTACTTTTATTGTACAGGGCATTTTGCAATAAAGATACTTCTGAAGTAGAACTCCAGTATAATAGTCATGGGAAAACTCCTATTCTTGATTGATTAGGTGATCATTTTTGGTGTCATTTTCCAACTGTTACCAGATGAGTTCTTCCTCATTTGTTTTGCTTGGTAAGACATCTTTGTGTTTTATAAATATTTAAAGCTACAGAAAAACATTTCCTTGGTTTCGTGTAAACAACTGAGAGAGATGTGTTTTCAATCTAGTTTGGGAGTTTGGAAAGGGTGGATTAAACTAGGTTCTAAGAAAAACAACTGATTATTATCAAGATTATGGGCGAGAAAGATAACTGTTTTTGAAACTGAGTTTTTTACTTATTACTTAATTTTGTCAACAGTTAAAATCACCGATGCATTTTTTATGATATTCTACGTGTGTGAAGGTGCCCAGTGAGATACTTAACCGTGAGACAGCTAAGTCTGGCTAATGACTTATTCACACCAACTTTGTGTAGTTAAACCAATTTATAAAGCCCGGCCAAAGTCACTGAGTGAAATTATAGGATATGTTGTCAGCAGGTGGTACCAACTGCTGACAAATATCCTAGAATTTCACTATGGGTGCGAACAAGCTTTTAGTAAAAATATTAAGTCTGTTGATTTTAGCTAGTGAGCTTTTTTTTTAGCCCGAAACAATTGTAACTCCACAACTTTTAACATACCGCTAACATTTTTAAGCGAACATTTGTCAGCTAGGCTTATTGTCAAAGGGTCATTTACTTTCATTAGTTTGGTTTAACTCTTGAAACTTGAAGACTGAATTAAATACAGATATTAGAGGACTGGTGATAACTCGGAGACTGGGCCCAGTTGTTGGCCGTGTTTTCCAGGATCCAGTCTCTGTAGTACCCAGTCTTTTCTTTCGCATCCAGAACTTCTCTTAGTTATTAATAATAGGGAGCTTAATTAAGCAAACCACGACGACGGCAACGAGAACGTCACCAAACAAAAGGTTTAATGAGCAGAACAATAGCTCTGCACGTGCGTTATAGATCTTTGTACATTTCTTTGCCGTCCTCTGCAAAACTAGAACATGAAATGACCAAGTTCTGTGTCGTCTACAGAACGTGGACGACGATGGCTAATTTTTAGTATTTTCATTTGGAATTGAACGCCGTCGTTGCATATTTAGCTTAAGTACGATTTTAGCGCCATTGGCGAACCGAACAGATCTAGGGACAATCGCGAATTTCGTTGGTAAAATATAAATTCAATTTTTACTTGGCGTCGTCTCCGGCGTCGTCGTCGTCGTTGAAGCTCGCTATTGTAGCTCTCGAACCCACGGGATTACTACAAAATAAAATTACCTATGTCATCACGTTAACTGTTTTAAAACTTTAATATCCATCGCTTTTATTCGGTCACAAATCTCACCAATTTTCTGAAGTCGAACAACCACAACATCTTCAATAGATAATCTAGTCTCTGAAGTAGATAAGGATATGAATATATTTATTAACACTTCGACTTCCGTTGCACAACCAGTGATGATGACACGGATAAGACTGAAATAATATTACAAGACCAGATAGATTAAAGACAATAAAATTATTTTCTGTAAAATTCAATTGAGAAAGACGTTTTTCCCCATATTGAAATGTACAAGGAAAATACCATTTCTGAGCTGTTGGTGGCTCCATGCATTTTCACTTAAGAGATAGTTTTTAAGGTCATTCAAGCTGTAGCTACCGTCAAGCTAATAGGTGTGAAGAAAATCACAAGTTTAACACGTCTGTCAAGATAACAAATGAAAACAGCAATTGCATGGCGTTATAGGACGAAAACAAGCTTAGCGCGCAACTGTTTGGAGTGTATCTACCAATTTTTCACTTCAAACTCTAATATTAAAACAACACCAAATCTTCAAAATTTCCTATTTCTATAAATTTTACTAATCCTTTGAGAAAAACTATTTATCTCCAAATATACCTAAAAATCACCAAAAAATTAGACTGTTCACAGTCCCCTATTTTTCCGTGAGATCGTAGATGTTGATCGTTCAGTTCGACGGGCCGCCATCGTGGTCTCTTGATGCGAGCGAAACTGGGGAGAGTACAAAATGCCCTTGGGTAAGGGTGGTGGGGCTAATAGCGTGGCATTTTTTATCCACATCTGGGATCGCACGGAAAAATAGGGGACTGTGAACAGTCTACCAAAAAATTTACAAAACAACCCAAAACATAGATATGTGTAACGAATGGAGCGATTCTTGATTGCTTGAAACGTAAGCGAGATATTTGCATTAAAAACATAATACCCAGCCAAAATACGGCTTTCAGGTGGACCCCCGCCTTAACCAATAACGCAATACCTTTCGACTCTGACATTTCGCAATGGCCAATAACGCAGTTTTGCACTTAACGTTAACGCAATATTTCCGCGGAATTTTTCAGTGGCTAATAATGTTCAGGACTTTTTTTATCTGATTTTTTTTATGGTAAGACTTAGGAAGAAGAGCAAAGATGCTTCTAAATATGCTGTTATGGTTGTTTCCATCTATCCACGCATTACACAAACCGATCAAAACTGCAATGCTTCACGCCCTTTCTTTTTCACGGCAAAACTTATCAAAGGGTATGTAATAGGGAACTTTTAAGCACAGACATTACTAAACCAGACATCCATGTTCTTCGACTTCTGGATTATTCTCAACCCCAACCAATGGTTTGCAAAACTCTTATTTTCATGCATTTGGCATTCACGACTAGATCATTTTTTACCTAAAAGAAAAAAAAAAAAAGAAAACAAAGAAAAGAACATTTGCCTTGCTGTTTAACGGCCGCCTTTCAAAAATGGCTGGCTATCGGCGCAAGAGTGCCGCTGTGAAAATTGCTGATTCTGCATGATAGTATGTGCTCTGTTTACAATTATGGCCTCCATGTCGGCTTGCTGAAGCAACACGCCCTAAATGGCGGACACATTCTTGGCACTGTAATTTTCCAAACATTCTTTTTTCAAAGCTAATTTACTTGCATAACATTTTTGGCGTAAAAGGTTCTTTCTAACTACTCTATGAGCTTTATTTTGTTATATTGTGGCGTCGTCTAGGCAAACAGCTAACAGATTTTGAAGTGTTGACGTCAAACCTGTGACGGAGACACATACGATCATCTTTTTGATGCGTGCTTAAAGTCATGCGTTCATAGTTCAGCTGAGATTCGAGCTTAGGCATGAGTTTGTAAGGCCACTTCCTATACAGAAACTGTTTCCAAGAAAAAAAAACTGGAAATTCTTAGTTACAGGCAATAGAAAACCGGAACTGAAAAGTACTGGGGTAGTTAGCATAACAGGAGTGAGACGATTTTCGAACGGCGGATACATTGAAAAATTTCAACTTTGTTTGTTTGTTTCCATGTTTAGACGCGTCATATATGACCTGGCTCCGTTAAAGTAAGCAAGGTTCATGAATGGTTATAAATTCGAAAATTTTCAGAGAAAAATAGGCTTTCTCATTGCTTAAAGGATTTACAATTTAACTCTAATTGGAACATATACATGTCTAAATACCCTTGGTGTAACATGAATACGCGGAAAAATGTGTAAAAGTCCCTATTGAAAGTTTCAAAGCTGGGTTGCAGGAACCTTTTTTTTAGGCTGGGCAATAACATCTTATCAGGAATGGGCTGTAACATGGTGCTGTGGATGGAAATAAATCATTACAAGAGGAAATGAATAATAAAAGTTAACCTATGATCAGCCACGTGACTTGTCATATCTATATCCTCCACCCGACATATTTTCTATTCGCGTGCTGTTTAATTAGCCTACGACTACTGTTTACTCAAACCTATTTTATTATCTTTTCTGGTATAATCTCTTTACAATTCCAATTGCTTGAAAATTCAGTGAAATCTTTGCAGATTTAAAGGCACGAGGAGTGTCAACTGTTATATTTATTTATTATTTTGCCTGCGGAATTCTATAGTGAGTTGAACTAAACTGATCGACATTATTGTAATCAGGGGATTTTGGCTTCACCAAATATTGATACTCTGGCTTGTGCGTAACGAATCTTTTCCGAATGAAGTGTTGTACTATTTTCATTTCTGGCGGAAAAGTAAACAATATATTATAAATTACAGAGATAACAAGGCTTGCAGATAACAATTTGCTTTCTGTACATATATATCTTGCCCAAAGGCTTTTTTTAAACAGTTAGCTTTAAAAAAATCAAGGCGTTGCTTAATACACAGAATATCGTGTTATCGTTCTGCATAGTTTTTAGCCAAACGTGAAACAAGGAGAGAATTTTCGTTCGTGTAACAGTGAAAGAGAACCAATTACAACAATTTCCAAGGAGTAATTTACCTCGTTTACAGCGTGTGAGAAATCTCCATTTTTGTGCTTGAAGTTTAGAACAAACGTCAGTGAACATTAAAATCCGGAGACCGATTTCCATGTTGTACAATCGAGGAAGAATATATAATTACCAAGATGACATATATGATTAGCTCTATGATATTTTATTTATTTGAGATGAAATCAGCTGAACCGCAATTTGTTTTCCTTTCCCCCGCTCACACAAGTGTTAAATTTTAATTATCTTTGTGCAAATCATGTCACTAGCCTGTCACAGTACACATTTCATCCATAAGCCAAGTTTATCTTGTTTTATCCCTGACGAAAGGTGTCTGGAAAGCAAAGAGGGGCTGACAAATTTCAACCAAAATTCATCGTTGAGTTTTTGCAATCATTCCAACAACTATTTTAATCAAACTGGTAAGTGAAACAACAGTTCTTTTCCGTTTTTTTATTCCAAAAGATCGATCTTGATTTTCAAATATGCCTAATTCTGGTTTTGTCAGGCGATAAACTATTCACAGCTTACATATTTTTCCAATATTTTAATTACTCCTGTTCAGTACCCGTAATGCTATCGAGGCACATTGTTGCTATAACATCCGATTTCGATTCAGCTACTTTTGCTCAGCGCACCTCATGTTTCTTCCCTAGTTCTCGATGCCGTTTCTATACAGTTTTCAAAAACTGCTATCGCAATCATTCATTCTTTAATTTGGCTTATTTTAAATATAATATAAATCTTGTCGAAATATCCGATAAGCGCCAAGCAAATATTGTCGAATAATCTCGTCCTTATATCGGCCTTATTCCGTCGCTTTTTATCGAGTTGCTCATTGAAGTATTTGGATTAAGCAAGGTCATGAGTTCGTTCACGCGGGAAGGAATTTTATTCATTCTGTCCATTAAAGTTGTTTAGAAAGGCAAAGATCACTTACACTCGTACTGGTTATCTGCAGTTCACACATATGATTTGTTCTCCAATAGTGCATTAGGCTTTTTTGCCCGCAAACTGACAAAAACGTTGATTGGCTATCAACCCTTCATTTCACGATAAACACAAATTCTCGCGCTGCTCATTGGCTATTTTTTGTCGTCAATAGCGGACAGACAACATGAATTTATATTTTATGCGATGTGGCAATGAGCGAGAGCGGACAATTTGACAGTTTGTTATCGTAAAAACACAAGTGGACGTCAGATTTTCATGCGTCTGTCCTGTTATTGTCAATGAATTTCGTCTTCAACATTGTCAAAGTGTCTGCGGATGGACTCGGCTATCACCTCGTGGA
>JAHPZR010004932.1:17500-29290 GCA_019787425.1 Platygyra sinensis
CACTTGGAAATTTTTCCGGGAGATTGCAGGAAAAAATCGGGACATCGAAGGAAATTTTTATTTGACGTTTCCCAAAAATTAGGGAGGATGATCAAATTTCCGGGACGACTTAATTTAAGACCTAGTATTGCTCAAACAGCGTTTGTTAGAGTTTTCATCCTCCGTATATATTAAATAAAACATAGGTTTTTGACCAATCAGAGCGCACGCAGGGTCCTATCTATAATTTAATATTAAATGTTGCATATTTTATCTGTATATACTTGAACCCGGCCTTTCGTAGTTTTTGATGTTTGATCAGTTTATATAGTCTTTGACCTGATGTGTGACAATTCGACTTTGCTCAGTTAAGACGGCTGTCAGGTTTGTGAGGATATTTCAATCATGTCGAGCGACTTTGACAAGCAGGACTTCTGTACTTAATAAGGCCGGGCTGGGTTGTTAAAAGCCTCATTAAGCTATCCCAGGGTTAGCGAGAATTTTGATTTCAGTTTTGTAACTTTTTGATGAGGTGTTCTGTTTATGTTGTTTGCCCTGCAGTTTATGCTGTTAAGTAGTAATCTCAGACTACACCAAACGTTAGAGGTGAAAAACATTTTAAACAAGAAAAAATAATGCTGCAGTTAACGTTTAATCCCGGGTTAACGTTAACTGGCTTTCGAACAACCCGGCCGTTTTTACGAGTCTCAGTTCAATTTTGCTTTTCAATCACCTTTGCCATCCGCTCAAGTTTGGTTTCAGTAAGAATATTCAGTCACTGTTAAAATTTGAAAAGGATGCGATGATGGCGTGGAGACGTCAAACGATTTTTCCGCTTGTTTCTGTTCACAAGTAAGAGCTCGATACAAATAAGCGCCAGTTAGAAGATGGGTGTAAATTAAATTCACGAATTGATGTTTAAGATTTGTTTCCGTCTGTTTTTAGAGTGTAACTATCACTTGGTGTGTGGAAAATTATAAAGAAATGATCCCCAACTTAATAGGAGAAAAACTTTACCACTGTTGAGCTGAACATAGAAAACCACTTATACTTTCTTTCGCAGACCGTTTGTTGGCGAAGTTAAGCAGTTTGAAATGAATACACCAAAAAACAGCTTTAATGATTACATTACTGTGAACTTTTCTGACTAATTCCATCCCCCCAAGTATGTGCATCGACCCAGGTTTCAATGACTGTTACTTTCCGCTCCAATACATATATCTTATTAGACATGTTGTTGTGTAGTATCGCTGAGTATTTTTACGAGTTGTGCCGTATTTTAACGAGGGCGAGTCAAAATACAAACAACGAGTTAAAATTCTCAGCGATACTACACAACAAAACGTCTAATAACAGATTTATTATCCAACACGCCAAATTGTTATGTCCGTGCGGGCGAATTTCGCGGATATCTATTTATGGGGAATGCGTGACAGGGGGAAATCCAGCTAACTGGTCAACAGCAAACGAACCTGTCTAACCAGTCCTCTGAAGTACAAATACCGCGTGATATTTGTACTCGTTTTGGGCGTTATTTGTACTCTACGAAGTGTAGTTGGATAATAACTTCCCATATCGATATCTAGCTTAGGCTATATTCCAGTTATTTAGAGCTGACTTGTTTGTCTCAAAGGGAGAAGGGTGAGCATTTTGTTGTATTTGGACTAAACTTGACACAGGATACGTAACGTTCTAAAGCTACTGATTCCTCCACCAGTCAAAGGCCGATCAGAGCTTGTAAGGTTTTTAGGAAATCCCGTTAATAATGACCTCCCTTCAATCGCTCACAATGCCATATTATGTCAACTGAGACAACACAACTGCTTTTATAGAAGCATACATAGACTACATGTACTTAGAGGGTGCAAAGGACAAAAAACTTGAATCATTTGAATTTTTACCTCATGTAATATACTCTATTTCTTGTGTGTTCATGTAGTAGTACTACGTATACCCTGTTTTGTAGCTCAGTTCTTAAATGTCTGCCACGACTTTGCTAATGGTGAACATTTAAGCTAACAGAAGTAATTACTAGCCGAAAGTGCAATAGGAAAATGCGATAAGTAACGAAGGTCTGGACTTTTGGAAGAATGATTGTAGTTTACTGAGTGTTGTATGAACGACTGAACAATAAGCACTAAACCGGCCGTTGAAAGGATTTCCTATGCGACCCGGTTTTATCTTCCAGTCATCGTGTCGCCCATGACTATGCGAGTTTCTAATTAGTATAAACCAGTTTGGTAGACCACTAAAACTTGACTTCGATACAAAAGTGCCCGGAAATTCCTGTGAACTTGGAATACCTAAGGGTATAGATTATCCCCCCAGGGAGGGGTAGGTATGTGCCGCGGAATAGTATGGTTTTTGAGGTCCTCGGTCCTTAAATAGGGTATCTTTTTTGACCCTTTAGTTACTATGACCCTGGTGTCGTCCTTAGATAGGGTAGCTAAATTGTATTATATAATACTGGAGTGTGAAAACGCCATCCGAAACGAATGTTTGTTCTTAAATTTGATGTATCCGTTTAAGTATTAACAAAATGATTGTGCAACAGCGGTTTAATAGACTAGAATCGGGTGTCATTTTGCGGGTTTTAGCCTTAAAAAAGGGTATCAGTTTTCGCTTTCTTAGTCCTTAAATAGGGTTAGGGTTCAAGAACTTTCGTGGCACACCCCTATACAAAATTCGCGGGAGTGCCCCCCCCCCCCCCCCACCCAGGAGATTATCTTTATAATAGGGGTGAAAGTCATTCTAAGTTTTTCCCTTCAAACATTTTCTTACAATTTGTCTGTGACCTCGAGTGATACCTTGCCTCACAAGTGAAATATCTACGAGAAAATTATGGTAATAAGCATCAGTCTAGCTGTTATCGATTGACACTAATGACTGAATAAATGTTTAACAACGTGGCTGCCACTTTGGTAACCGTGACAGAACAATTTGCATAGGGTTGAGAGAGTTAGGTTATTAAAACTTTTCACCACTTGAGGTCACTGCGGAGTAAACGTTGTTAATTGCTAACGTGTTAAAATGAATACGTTTTCTACTTCATGAAATATACGATTCCTTCCACCGCGTGAGTAAGCACCTCTTGTCGCTAACGAAATTCCCGCATATTATCAAGAGTCAATGACTCGAAATATCGAGAATCGCTGGACAGGTTCGAAAAATCGAAACCCTGAAACTTTGCCTCAAGGCAGCTTTGTGAGGGAGCTCGCTTCAAAAAATAATTCCGATTTTCTCAGAATTTAACGTCCTCGAAGAAATCGCACAAAACGAAATTACACCTTTTACCTTTTTAAATATGCAAAAAATATCGGAAAATTTACAAAGTTCTCGGTATTCGCGTTGAAACAATTTACAATTCTAGAACACGGGATAAGCTTAGCGTTAGACTGAACTTCACCTTTCTTCTATCTAACACTAGGAAGTTTTAATTTTTTCTAGTATTTTGAAGGGTTCCGTCTACTGGTAAAGAATTGCCTTTTCAAGCTCCTTTGCAAACGGAAAAAGTTGCGTATTTTTACGAGCTTAAAACGCATCTTGGTATGTACGATACCGAGTCGAAATTAATATTGAGATAATCCCTTGGCCTTCTTCTATCAAGATGTAAACATGATAAAAAATCTGTGCAGTCTAAACGCGCGCTAGCGGAAACATAAAAGATTTAAGCGCTAAGTCAACACAGATTCAAATACAGTTACAATTTAGATTAAAAGCTCCGAAGTAAAATAGATCATCTTAACTGATGTAACCATAGTTATCCACGAGCCAGTTGTATGCTTTAAAGGCACGCGTTTTTAAATATGTTCTCGTGACAATACTGGCGTTGTTCGCTGTTTTTCTTTAATCCAAATCGCTCACGGACAAGGAGTTCCCATTCTAAGTCGTTCACAAAGTAACTGTATTTGAATTTGTGTTGACTTAGCGCTTACTCTTTTATGTTTGCCAGCGAGCGTTCAGGTGTGAAGCCTTGGAGCCAAGCCTGGCCCATAGCTGCCAGAGCTTATCCCGTTTTCTGTAGCATAAAGCGGCTAGAAGTATTTCTACTTCCCCTGGATCGGGGATGCTAGTCCACCGCAGGTCACTCCCCCGCAATTTGTTAGGTTTCCCCAACAATTCGCCGGTAACCATTTATACTCCTGGGTGGTGAGAGGCACTGTAAGAGTTAAGTGTCTTGCCCAAGAACACAACACAATGTCCCCGGCCAGGGCTCGAACCCGGCCGGGGACATTGCATGTGTTGTGTTTAGACTGCCCAGAATTTTTATTTCAAATCTTGATAGAAGAAGGCCAAAGGATTATCTCAATATTAATTTCGACTCCATATCGTGCATACCAAGATGCGTTTTAAGCTCGTCAAAATACGCAACTTTTACCGTTTCCATAGGAGCTTGAAAAGGGAATTCTTTGACAGTCCACGAAACCCTTCAAAATACTTGAAAAATTCCTAATGTTAGAAGAAAGGTGAAGTCCTAATGCTAAGTTTATCCCGTGTTCTAAAATTATAAATTGTTTCAATGCGAATACCGAGAACTTTGTCAATTATTGCGATATTGTTTTGCATGTTTAAGGTGGCTCAAAACAGTTTCCAGCACTTAGTTTCTATGGGTCGTTATAACCACTCTTTATCATTTGATGCTGCAACCATGGTATCAAAACACTGCCCAACTATTGGTGAACACGTTGTTATCCTGTTCATAACATTATAGGTTACCATAGCAACAGTATGACCGGCTAAACACACCCTTTATTACAGTTTTAGGGGCTTATAATTCAAAAACGGCACGGTGAAACTTTTTGATATCATCAACATTTGATGAGCATGATAAGGCGCAACTTTTGGCACAGTTTAAAAAAATTCTGTCGGTGGCGTTCAGAGCCACCTTAAATTTTCGAAAATATAAGGTGGCTCTGAACGCCACCTACAGAATTTTTTTAAACTTTGCCAAAAGTTGCGCCTAATCATGCTTATCAAATGTTGATAATATCAAAAAGTTTCACCGTGCCGTTTTTGAATTATAAGCCCCTAAAGCTGTAATAAAGGGTGTGTTAAGCAGGTCATACTGTTGCTATGGTAACCTATCATGTTATGAAAAGGACAACAACGTGTTCACCAATAGTTGGGCAGATTTTTGATACCATGACTGTATTAAGTGATAAAGAGTGGCTATAACGACGAATCAAAATGCAAGTGCTTGAAACTGTTTCCAGCCACCTTAATGAGATAAAAAGGTGTATTTTCGTTTTTTTGCAAATTTCTCGAAGACGTTAAATTCTTAGAAAATCAGAATAATATTTTTGAAGAGAGCTCCTTAAAAGCATTTTTGAGGCAAAGTTTCATGGTTTTCTATTTTTCGAACCTATCCAGCGATTCTCGATATTTCGAGTCAGTGACTCTTAAGCTCCGCAGTAAAATAGATCATCTTAATGTAACTATAGTTATCCACGAGCTAGTTTTATGCTTAAAAGCACACGTTTCTAAGTGAGATATTCTCGGGACAATTCTGGTGTTGATCGCTGTTTTTACTTTAATCAAAATCCCTAACGGACAAGGAGTTCCTATTTTAAGTCGTTCACAAGGTTATTGTATTTGAATCTGTGTCGACTAAGCGCTTAATCTTTTAGGTTGGCTAGCGCGTGTTTAGACTGCCCAGACTTTTTATTTCAAATCTTGATGGAAGAAGGCCAAAGGATTATCTCAATGTTAATTCGAACCGATATCGGGCATACCTAGATGCGTTTTAACCTCGTAAAAATACGCAACTTCTACATTAAGATGATTTATTATCCAACTGCACTTCGCAGAGTACAAATAACGCCCAAAACGAGTACAAATATCACGCGGTATTTAATTGTACTCCAGAAGACCGATTAGACAGGTTTCCTGCCGTCGACCAATCAGTTAGCTGGATTTCCCGCGCCAATTCCGTTTCTGCCACGCATTCCCTGTAAATAAATATCCACGAAATTCCCTCGCACGAGCATACCAATTTGGCGTGTTGGATAATAAATCTCTTATTAGACGTTTTGTTGTGTATTATCGCTGAGAATTTTTACTCGTTGTTTGTATTTTGACTCGCCCTACGGGCTCGCCAAAATACGGCACAACTCGTAAAAATACTCAGCGATACTACGCAACTAAACGTCTAATAAGATATATCTATTTTACTGCGGAGCATAAGACTGAGTCAATAACACGAAATATCGAGAATCGCTGGACAGGTTCGAAAAATCGAAAACCCTGAAACTTTGCCTCAAGAACGGCTTTTAGGGAGCTCTCTTCAAAAATATCATTTCGATTTTCTAAGAATTTAGCGTCTTCGAGAAATTCGCAAGACACGCTGGCATACCAAGATGCGTTTTAAGCTCGTAAAATTACGCAACTTTTACTGTTTCCATAAGAGCTTGAAAAGCCATTTTTTTGACAGTCGACGGAACCCTTCAAAATACTTGAAAAAATTAAACCTCCCTAGTGTAAAATAGAAGAAAGGTCAAGGTCTAATGCTAAGTTTATCCCGTGTTCTAAAATTGTAAATTGTTTCAATGCGAATACTGACTAAACTTTGTCAATTCTCCGATATTTTTTGCATATTTAAGAGTGTGTCCATGAGAAAACCAGGCAGAGCCAGGCAGGAGGTGATACAGCTCAAATCACCGATGTTGCTCAAACTTGGCATAAATGTTGGGTTTGGTGAGTAAATGATTATGGCAAGAACTTAGGATAAAATATTTTATTCTCTTCAAGTTAGGGGTACCTCCTCCAAAAATGGACCTTTTTTACAAATTTATGCATAATTAATTAGCTGTCTTTGATTTAGTATTTCTACAACAAGTACGGCCATGTGGAAATGAAATTCACTGGATCATGTTCTACTTTTATTGGTCTCAAAGCACAGATATTCATTTAAGCCAGACATTTTGATTTCTCTCAGTGGCTCCATCATAAGTAAGGTGCATATTTTGTAGTGTTGTAAATAGCCTTTAATTCATGGCAAATATCTGCACTGGGCAACAGCAAATACTCGTTATTCTAACATGGATAGTGAGAGCAATCACTAAAGTTCTCAAAAAAGCCATAAAATGTTTGGGGACCTCCACAATTTTTCTGTGCTGGCATACTGCTTATATAGGAATTCACGATTTTTGGCCATTTAATGAACATTGACTAGAACACGGAAGTTATTTTTCTGTGTTAACCTAACTCGAAATCAACAAGAAATATCTACCTAAGTTTTTTCCTATCAATATCCAGTATAAATTCGCTGAAAAGAAGCACTTGACACATTTCTGTCAAATATTTTCAGAGCTACTTCTCACGGTTATCGATAAAACGCTGCAGAAGAAGATTCAACCCATAAGTTCCCTCAACATAGGTTTTCAGGCGTAAATTAGAATGGAAACATGAAATAACTACTACATACATGTCACTTAGATGCAATTTTTGCACTCTCGCTGATTCTTGGACCGCAAAATGTCCAGTTTTGTGTCATCTGTTTCGTTGCTTCGACCCGAGGTTTAAAGAGAATGTCCTTTGCCTTCCCGCTTTCTTCATCAGAGATATCAACATTTGTCGAAACAGCTACTCACAAGGTCGTTTAAAATCCAGGAAGAGCTATCACTGTTATAAGTGTTACAGGATACAGATTTCTTACAAAACCACCACAAAACATTCCGCCATCTTTGTCGATATTAAGCGGTACAATTTGTGTCGCTATACATGACCTAGTTACCTGATTGAAAGGAGGTAATCGCTGACTTTTCAACATCTAAGTTCATAATGGCGGAGATGGCGGAGTGTTTTGAGATGGAATTTAAAAGCAATCTGAATGTTAAAGTGATCACTCTCCCTGGATTTTAAATGACCTTTTGAGTAGCCTTTCGACAGCTGTTGATACCTCTGATTGGAAGGCGGGATGGCAAAGGTATTCTCTTTAAACCTCGGATCGAAGCAACGGAACAGATGGGGCAAAACTGCATGGACATTTCGCAATCCAAGAATCGAAGAGAGCGCAAAATCGCGTCTAAGTGAGATGTATAATCACTGTATGTAGTACTTATTTCTTGTTTCAATTTTATTTTTCGCCTGAAAACCCAAGTTGAGGGAACTTAAGCGTTGAATCTTCTTCTGCCTCATTTTCTCGATATCGAGAGAATGTCACAAAATGTACTTCTGAAAATATGTGAAAGAAATGTCTCAAGTGCTCCTTTTCGCCGAATTTATACTGGATAATGATAGGGAAATACTTAGGTAGATATTTCTTGTTAATTTCGAGTTAGGTTAAGACAGAAAAATGGCTTTTGTGTTTTAGTGAATGTTCATAAAGTGGCCAAAAAGGCGTGAAGTCCTATGTAAACAGTATGCCAGCACAGAAAAAAATCTTGAGGTCCCCAAACATTTTATGGCTTTTTTGAGAACTTTAGTGATTGCTTTCAATATCCATGTTAGAATAATGCGTATTTGCCGTTGCCTAGTGCAGATATTTGCCATAAACTAAAGGCTTTTCAAAACACTACAAAATATGCACCTTACTTAAGATGGAGCCGCAGAGAGAAATTAAATTGTCTGGTTCAAATGAATATCTGCACTTTGAGTTTAATAACAGTAGAACATGATCCAGTGGATTTCATTTCCACATGGCCTTTCTCGTTGTAGAAATACTAAATCAAAGACAGCTAGTTAATTATGCATAAATTAGTGAAAAAGGTCCATTTTTGGAGGAGGTACCCCTAACTTGAAGAGAATAAGATATTTTAACCTAAGTTCTTGCCATAATCATTTACTCACCAAACCGAACGTTTATGCCAAGTTTGAGCAAAATCGGTGATTTGAGCTGTATCACCTCCTGCCTGGTTTTCTCATGGACACACTCTTAATGAGGTAAAAAGGTTTATTTTTGTTTTTTGCGAATTTCTCGAAGACGTTAAATTCTTAGAAAATCGGAATAATAATTTTGAAGAGAGCTCCCTAAAAGCCTTCTTGAGGCAAAGTTTCAGGGTTTTTGATTTTTTCTTACTTTGTAGAAGAGACTGGTTATGAACCCCGGCAAACAAAGATGCCAAGATTTATGTTGCAAGGTCCACGACCCTGTACAATCTTTTGTTTTGTGCTCATACACTATGCATGAATTACGTAACCAACACGTTTCTATTGGTTAGTTCCTCAGTACGGAGTAAACAACTATTGTGTTTTGTGCAGGGTCAAGGCCAAAAAACACAGAACAGTAACATACAACAAAGAACTTTGACGCTCGGGTGGGAGGGGAGGGGTACTCTCCATAATGGCCTATACGGCGAGGCTCCGCCCGAAAGTGGCACCTTTTTCAGGCTTTAGCCAATTAGGTATTTAAAAGGGTATGGATTTCACAGGTTGAGGTATATAAAAGGGCAGAGAAATCGGTAACTTAGGTATTTAAAAGAGTCTCCAATTATAATATTTCCAATAGACGCCCATTATATGGCTGTATCAGTTTATTTATTAAGCACTAAATGAAAATGAGAACAAGACTTCCTAAAGTAGATATGCGAAAGGCGTACCTTTTTTCAATAAAAGGCATATAAAAGGGGTACCTTTTCTGCCAAAATGGTGTATAAAAGGGTAAGGGGTTGAACCTCGGGGCAGGGCCTCCCCGTCTAAAACTTTGTTAAGTACCCCCCCCCCCCCCGAGCTTTGACGATTTTCATAACTATTGCCTTTTATTAACTATGATTTTTGGAACCTGTCCAGCGATTCTCGATATTTCGAGTCAGTGATTCTTAAGCTCCGCAGTGAAATAGATCATCTCAATGTAACAATAGTTATCTACGAACTAGTTGTATGCTTATAAGGCGGTTTTTTTTAAAATGAGATATTCTCGTGAAAATGTTCGTGTTGTTCGCCATTTTGCATTAATCCAAAACTTAAACGGACAAGGAGTTCCTATTTTAAGTCGTTCACCAGGTTAGAGGTAACTGTATTTGAATCTGTGTTGTTGCAAAAATCTTTTATGTTTGCTAGCGCTCGTTTAGACTGCCCAGATTTTTCATTTCAAATCTTGATAGAAAAAGGCCAAAGGATTATCTCAATATTAATTTCGACTCCATATCGGGCATACCAAGATGTGTTTTAAACTCGTAAAAATATGCAACTTTTACCGTTTCCATAGGACCTTGAAAAGGCAATTGTTTGACAGTCGACGGAACCCTTCAAAATACTTGAAAACTTCCTAATATTAGATGGAAGAAAGGTGAAGTTCTAATGCTAAGCTATCCCGTGTTCTAAAATTGTAAATTGTTTCAATGCGAACACCGAGAACTTTGTCAATTTTCCCGATATTTTTTGCATATTTAATAAGGTAAAAAAGTGTATTTTCGTTTCTTTGCAAATTTGTTTCTTTGCAAATGTTAAACTCTTAGAAAATCGGAATGATATTTTTTAAGAGATCTCCCTGAGAGCGTTCTTGAGGTAAAGTTTCAGGGTTTTCGATTTTTTGAACCTGTCCAGCGATCCTCGATATTTCGAGTCAGTGACTTAAAATAAATACTTAAATAATAAGACTGAACGGAAAAACCTCCGACGCAGCTGGCGTAAACATGTGAGTTAGCATGATTTAAGCTTTCAAAATCGAGTCACGAGTGAACGATTAAGAACGTTTTAATCTCCATACCTAAAGAAGAATCGTTTTGAAAATTGGTAAGTGTTGCAGCTTCCTGCCTTCAAAATATATCGGTCATTTTATTACATTTTGAAGTATCTTTAAATTTTTAGTTGGGGTCGATGAAATGGCGATGAATGTTAGTCATTTATTGATAACTAAGACCATACTTATGATAAACACCGGTTCACATTCCATGTCATGTTTCTGTTTTCGCCGAACTAAAGCTAATTTTTGGAAAGCATTTCTTAGAGACTTTGTCCAAAGGCTCATTTGTTTGTTGATCCTAATTATACGATTATGTATGAGTCCTTGTAATTAGTTGTAAAAGAACTGGTTGTTATATTTTAGCTAGCATTTCTTAATCCAAATAACTACTAAACGATGTATGCTCGAGTAATAGATTATTTATCTTAGTATATGTTTGGTATACTATATTGTTTTTTTCAGTTGTTGAAAAATTGCGTCCTTCAATGCAACTTATGGTGTCGACAAATTCCTCAAATTTGCAATAACACTCGAGAAGGGACAACAAGTTCTTGAACAATGAAATTTGCATAATGAGAATAAGTTTAAAAAGCCAAAATTAAATGCTTATACTTTTTCGTTTCACAGGAGTCGTTCAACAATAATCGGCGATTTTGAACGATGAAGAGGTGAAATATGAATACAACACAGTGCTATGACACTGACAAATTTTCTTTATCAATTATAATGTTCCTTACGCTTCTTCTGGTGTTCATATTCGGAAACCAGAACAATTGAGAATACGAAGTTAACATTTTTAGGAAATTCTGACTGATCGAAGTCAAAAACGAGAATCCTCGGTGTTTTCTTATTCGATAACACAAAATCCGGAAACTATTTGGCTAACATATACGACAATCTCTGAAACTCCTCCTTATTTGATTCTATACTTTAGTTTAACTTTTTTCACCTAAAAGACTTTAAGGCTAAAATATCATATATTCCGTCTCGAAATACCATTCAAAGCACAGAGTTATGGAGGTCTTGTTTTCCAACAGCCCGTGAACAACAAAAACATGATCTCGATCCGGTTCGCAAACGGGAACGGCTTACCCTCAAAATATGTGCTAGTTCAATGATATTATCTGTGGTTGACCATAAAACTCTCACTAGGAGAATGTTTGTACTGGAAAGCTTTTGACATCCTTTTA